>JAPDSC010045637.1:0-10329 GCA_026290005.1 Latrodectus geometricus
TTTTTTTTTAGATTAAAGTTCTTCTATTTAATCTAAAAATAAATACATATTTCATAGAATGATCCGGAAACATAACCGTAATTGTAATTTTATAAAAAACAATATTTACACGCACACTCACAATTTATTAAAAGTAATATAATGAATGAAAAAAAATGATAAAATTATTTTTGAGTGATATAAAAGACTGGCTTACCTCCATCTTGTTGTTCAGTATCAGATACAGAAAGTCTTAAGTTCTGCTTGAAATCGTAGTTACATCGTTTCGATCTCAAATCGTCTTTTAACAAGTCTTTGTGAAAAACTTCCCCTTCAGAATGTCTTTGCGTTTTCTCTTCTCGAAAGGAACCTGGAGACAAATCGGTAACCTGATACTTAGTGAGAGATTCATTGTCTTCAGAAGAATGGTATTCGTCCTCAAAATCATTGGTCATTTCTGGTGGGAAATTTCCTCGATGAAGATGCTCGCTGGACCTGTTGGCAGAATTTCCTCCCAAAGTTTCGAAAGAGCTCTTACCGAAATCACTTCTACCTGACCATTCTGTCATAATCCGGTGACGCTGTTCCATGCTTTGCTGACTCTGAAGTTGGCTCTTCAAGGCGAGTTGGGATTTCTGTTTCAAAATGTGGAATATCGAAAAAGAAGTACCGTTTAGTTCCTTGAAAGCCATGGCGGAACCCGGCGATTCGATTTCGGAAGTCGAATGAGAGGGTGTTGTTTCCGACAAGTGCTGCAGAAGGGGCTTGAAAGGAGGGTGGATTGTTGATTTCGATCCCCCCCGTTAGGTTCACGGGTTGGCAAGCAGAGGAGTCGAGGGTCACCGGGAGCACGACAAGGGGGTCGACTTGTGCGGTCGATCTGCTTACTTGACTGACACAGAGCAGGCCTCTTTAGCACTTCTGCAATTGTAGATTGTGACGTTTTGGAGATAGGTGCATCGACAAGGGGTGATCCCGAGGTACAGGTGATAATTGAGAGGTTTTATGTCTGGAGATAAGTTTTATGACCAAGATGATAAGCACGATTTTTAATAGTTAAAAAAAAATCCCAACTGTTCAGGATGGAGAGTTATGTTTAGTAAAGTTGATGAAAAAAAAGATTGATATTTATCAACTGACCAAAACTGATTTATCGCCATTCATAAATTCACAGTTGATTTTATCATTTAAAAAAAAATTAGTAAATATTTTTGAACATCAAAATGACTCTGAAATTAAGAAAAATAGTATTGTTTAAAAGGGAAACGAGTAATAGCGCTAACTTAATAATATTATGACCGATGACAGAAAAATGGGAATTTTGAATTCATCTCATTTTCCCAAAACGATTAACAATTTAAAATTAATTAAATTATTTTGGATTTTTCGGCTTTTATTAAAATCGAAATATAGAAAACTATATAAGTTAGAATGACATGTATATTTTAGCCAATTCTTTAAACTCTTATCAAATTACTAAAACTAAGCGTTTCAATGGATAACTGACAAATTACAACATTAAATCTTTCCGATTTTTAAAAGATTAAGAATAAGTTAAAAAGTCTTAGATAAAATTATAAAGGAACATAAAATTCAATTCCATAGAACAAACATCAGTAGGAAGTACGCTTTCGATTTGCAATGTCGAAAGAGTGTGTAATAAACTCCATAAATTGGGGAACTGACAATTTTCGCGTTTCGCGGGGTGGAGCGAATAGTGCGTGGAGGGGCGTGGCTTAGAGATCTCTATACGCACGTGCAATTTTATTTTTATTTTTACGCTTTTAATCCTGCGCATTGCGCTGATGGTTCTTGCGACTCATCAACCCAAGCGTTGATGAATGGGAAAGGGAGGAGCGAATTCTATGGGAAGGATATCAAAACGAAACGATTTCCGTGTTTATACAGACAAATATGAAAGGATTAAGAGATTAAATAGTATCCAAAGTATTGCTACTTATTTTTAATCAAAATCCCGTAATTGTTTTTATATAATTATTGAATCTGAGGACGTATAAATTAAATTTTCTCGAACACGATTTCAAATCTAAAAATAATCTCTGATATACGAATCACACAAATTTCTAGTCTTATAAATCATGTATAATAACGTAATAACTTGAAAAAATTTCAAATAATTTTAAGCTCAAAATGCCTTAAAATTATTAATCTCTAAAAGGAAACCAGAAAAAAGAATAACATTTTTAAATTTATTTTATGAATTCAACTAAAAAGTGAGAATTTTTTGGAGAAATTTAAATATAGTAATAAGTATTTAAATTGAAATATGTTTTAATAAATAATCGATTTAATATCTTGATAAAATTTCAATACCTTAAGCAATAGAAATTTTATGTATGATCAAATTTCTTTTATTAATATCAAACAATTAGAGTGATTCAGTTTTAGAAATTTTGTCCTATTAACTATAACTTACTGACTTTTTATAGATTTTAATAAATAAATGTTATGGGATTCTACAATATACGCTGGTAATAGGATAATGTTTCTATTGAATCTTTTTTTGTGAATGACAATAAAACAATTGTTAAAACTAGTGATTGAGAATTTGGACAGTTCATACCAAAGATTAAAAAAAAAAAAAAAATTAAAAAGTTTAAAAGAAGGAAAAAAAGAGGATAAAACAATTAATTTGAGTTTTTGAAATTCAAAGTATCGGGAGTTAAAAATTTCTTTTAATCTCAAATATGTTTCAGAATTCATTGATTAAGTTAATCTTTATTCATGAAAGCTAAACGACTCGTTAAAGGAATTTTCATTAATTCATTGTATTTAAAAAGTGCTATGAAAAGAATAGTAATGCACTTATTTATATAAAACAGTAATTATACATGGACAAAATGCTTTTATTTAAATTGTTATCATTTACAAAAATGTTAATTTATATTAATCCTATAAAATATTTATCGAATATTTTTAAAGTTTCTAAGGATTTAATGTTTTTATAAATGTAATTGTTTTTTTATTTTTTATTTTTTTTATTATATTTTATTTTTTCTTATTTTCTTACCTATATATTTAGTAAAAAATAGATATAGTTTTTATATTATTCTTTTAATTTTCTTCAGTTTTTTTTCTCTCCCTCAAAAATCACAATTATTTATCTCATATGTTTTAATTTAAATAAAGATATCGTCTAAAGTGAATATTGATATGTAGAATATGTTTAAAAAAATTGCAGTAATTTATTTTTAAATAAAAAGATTTAATAATATTAAGTTTAAAAATTTCCAATAAAGTTAGATTGCCCATAGTATTGCGGGTAAAGACAGCTTTCTATCCTGATTGTGGGAGTTCCATTGTTATGGGAATATGCTCCACTTCCCTTAGCATAAGAGTACTTAAAAAACAATTAGAAAACAAAGAAAGCAGGGGGAAATTGGACCCAGGCGTCTTGTAGACGGACGCACATCTGGACTGAGAATGGACAATGGACAGACGACATATGGAGATAGCAGATATGTGGTCAGTTTCTCCGAAAGAGATGCCAAAATTGTTCTGAAATTGGAGAATATAATGATAATTCCCTTGTATATTATTGCCTGTTTATGTAGCTATCTGTAATTCTATATAGTTTGTTAATTTTTTAGTAAGACTCCTAATTTCTTATGCTATAATTATTTTAAAGATAAATAAAAATGGGTCCTCTAATCGAATAGAAAAATGATGAAACATTCAGTAGAATTTATTTTGAGATACTTTTTCATTTATATCAAAAATAATTCCCATCTGGCTACAAAAAAAAAAAAAAAAGGAGAAAAAAAAAAAGAGAAAAAAAAAAGGAAAATAAAGAAAAGAAATATATAAACATTATCAATCAAAGTACAGCAAAAAATTAATAGATTGTGCGTCTATTGTTTTCTTAGAAATTTGTTAATTTTTTTTTATTTTGTTGAAATTAACACAAGTTACCCTTTTTTGGTGAAATATGGTATTTTTATGCATTATTAAATTCGTATTTAAATTAAATAAAGAAAAAAAATTTATAAATAATATAATCCAGATTTTTTATTTATTTATCTTTATAAAATATTATAAGAAAAAATTACATTTTATTTTTCTAAATTTTAATGATCTTATAATATATCCATTACTGTTATTGATGTGTCTCCTTTAAACTCTCCACTTCCGAACTATATTTGAATTTTTTTATTGTTTAATTCAGGTGTATCAAATATTAATTTCGGAAGTCTTTTAATCATTGCAGTAAATGTGGTTGATAAAAGCTTTTATCATTTAAACGTCACAAATTCACCTCGCAAACCAACATATGGATAAAAATAAAATCTGCACAGTTGAGAAACATGGAATATCAAAATTGAAATCGCTATGAAAAAACGTCTTAAACAATTTCTTCATACACGCACATAATCTCGATGTTTTATATTATTTTTTTCGCGATTGTACTAGGTAGCAAAGTTAATGAAATTATTTATTATTATGATTTTGAAATTTAAACTTATAAAGTTAATTAAATTTTGTAATGCGTTTTAGAATTTCTTTAAATTATTGATTAAACTTATTAAATTGAATGATGATTGTTCCTAAAGCATAAATATAAATATTGCATTGATTAATTACTATTTTATACAATTTTAATTATATATCCTTTTAAGCAATTAATATTAAACGGGACTTATTAAATATATGTAAAATAAACTATAATAAAAAATTGCTTGATATTTTATCTTTAATAATCAAGCAAGTTTTTATTGAAATTCTCATTAAAATCTTTATTTAGAATTAATATATATTAGGTTGGGGAAAAAGAAATCCATTGTTTTTACGTGAAATTTATGTAACTTCTTTCGGATTCGCTTTGTAAAAAGTTTAAAAATAGTTTTCATGTAGATTTTTAGGTCTTGGGCGAAGCTACGACTGCTGACATGCGGTCAACATCAATAATTTTTTATAGACATTCTCGAAGATGCTGTATCCATGCATCTTTACCTTCAAAAATACCCGAAAGGAATCGAAGAAACCAAAATTTTATGCAACTGGTTGTTACAGTCTTATATAGAACGATAAACACCTTTCACAATTTTAGCTACCTGGTACATTTTCGCCATTCTAAAAGAAAAACTAAAATGTATAAAATTTTCTGTTTGTTGTCTTCCATTTTTAAAATCTTGTACTCATGACTGAATTAATCAAACAAAAAACCGCAAGAGAATATTTTAGTGTCAAATGTCACCTTTCCAACGAGCATAAATCTAAAATTGTTTGATAGATGTCTCACGAGATATCGATCTACCGATATCGAGGCGTCTACCGAAAAAATAATGGATTACTTTTTCCCCAACCTAATATTAATTTCTAATTAATGTTCCCATTGGTTAGAAAATAATAGGAACATTTATAAATCAAATCTGTCTTGACAAAGATTTAATGAATTTTTAAGGAATTCTAAATTCAAATTACAAATATTAAATAAAACTAACACTAATTTCATTAGATTATTCACAAATCTATTTATATTTTCTAAGAAAAAGTACCATCTATAAATGGTTGCTAAAATATCTATATTTCATTAGTTTACATGTGTTTATGTACAATAGTGATTGACTAAAAGCAAATTAATTTTTGGCAATGAATTATTTCTTTTATGCTTATATTTATTCGCATTTGCGCTTATGTCTGTACTGTCTCTATAATGTTCATTGTTCATATTTAAATAAAATATCATTTATTGAGAAATTTCTATAACGGGTGTTATTGTTAAAAATAAAATAAAATAAATGAAAAATGTGAATAAAACAAAATAATTGTATGTAAGAATGTTCCGAAATAGACAACTGATGCACTAAAAAGAGGATTTTATTTAATGTGATGTATTGCTAACATAATGAGTCTATAGCTGTAATTCATGTCAATACATTCATTTTTTTTTTTAGTTATCAATTTATTACATTTATTTAAAATAAGCCCTTTACAATAATTTATAACTTCAATTAATATATATCGAGCTCAAATTTTAAAAATGATATTTGTCAAGTTCCCCCTTTGATAACGTTCAATTCTGATAAAGTAAATAAATAAAATCGATAGACTATGACTTATAAATGCGAAAATGTTTAGCATTTTTGTGTAGCATTCTCTTATCTGTATATTTACTGTCATGTCTAACTCATTACTTACAATCACCGAAATGTGAAACGAGGCGTAACGTCTTGTGATCACCCTATTTAAATAAATAAATAAACTGACTAGAGAAGCGAGAAAGTTTAACATTATGTATGATATTTCTTTATCTGTTTAATCTGCATAGTCAGTTATGTTTAGTCACTGAAATTTGAAACGAAATGTAATTTCTTGTATGATAAGCTCCCCTTTTTCTTGACCATCATTCTTGGCTACACCTGTTTCTGTGTTATCAATTTTGTCCACCACCCGACAGCGGACACACTGTCTCTGCTCTTCTCGGAAGAAACAGGTGACCTTCAAGGCGTTTGTTTTCTTTTTCATCTATTTCCCTTCTTAAATTGCTTTTCACCCTAAAAGCGGTATCGTTTGACCTTTTATTCAAAGTACCCCCACCCGTGGATGCAGAAAGGAGGGAATGGTTTTACCTCCTTTAGTAGAACGTGCGGCTGCATGGTACTTTACCACACGTGGCCATTTTACATACATATGTTAAGATCTGATATTTTGAGGAAGAATTTCATTTTCTGGTTGCTTTTCTTAACTGTTATTCATTTAAAATTCAAATCTAGCTATGTAGTACAATTACTACTGTAAAATAAGACATAATGTATGAAATTCTTTATTATAATAGATTATGAATTTTATTTCTAAAAAAAAAGAATACATTTCCATGTCGATTTAAAATATTCAAAGGAAATAATTTTATTTTTTAATAAAAGACATAAAGGAATTAAGCATTTTTTATTTAATTGTTATGTACTGGTTAAAATGAATTAATTGTGTTGGAAAAATTTAAAGATTAATTTTATTAATTAAACACTGAAATGAATTGTCAATATTATTAAAAAAATATCATCATACAAAAAAAGAAAGAGAGAATGTGTTCTAATGTTCATCAATATTCAAGTGCTAAGCGTGTGTGTGTTCTATTATAATAATAAGAAGAAATTGTGAAAGTAATTTAATATTGTTTTAGGGAAAAGCAGGATTGTTTCAGGAAAAAGCATTTCTACTTTAGTTGTAGGCCCAGGTACAGCTCCTATTCTAACAGTTTTGTATAGTTATTTTCTTATAATGAAAATTATGTAATTAAAATTACGAATCAGTGTAAAAAGCTTAAGAATTAAAGTAAAAAGTATTAAAATCATGATTTAATGTAAAAAAGCAAATTACCTGGGAATAAAAATAAGAATTATTGCCAATATGTTCAAATAGCATATGTTCAAATTTCTCTAATGTATATTCTAAATATTAGTATATGCAGTATAAATATTTTTTCATATTTCTATAATGCTAATTACTATCGTTGTAATTTGTGAAATTATTGTTGTTTGCATTTAAATTAAATCTCATTGCTGCCAATGGAAGATATGCTATGTAATTTCATTGATTCACCCTACATAAATTTTTTTTTCTCTCCCCTCCCTCTAAAAAAAATATTAGAATAGTTTTTTAATAGCAAAGAGGAAATTTACTGTGTCAAGAGAAATGATATACACCTTCCGTAATTCCTTGGCAGGAAAAAGATAAGGTGACGTAGTGAAAACCTGGACGGTACGAATATTGCAGGCAAACATTTGATGGATTTGAATTTAAACAATTTAAGAGTTAGATCATGAATTCTGATAAAAAGAAAGAAAGAAAAAGATTTGTGCAAATAATGAAGATGACGTGCAAATAATATAAACATATAAAATTTAAAAGATGACGAGCAAACATAACTGCCGTTATCATCTTCAAATTTATAAGGAATTATGTAAAATGATGAATAGTTCTCTTCTTTAAGAAAATATGCAAGAAATGTTTTTGCTAATTTGTTCCATAAAAATTTAGTATAAGCCTGAAAGTTACGACAACCTGAAGTCTGGAAATACATATGTTTTTACATTCGATGAGATTTTTACAAATTTCGTTTTATAAGGAAAAGTGTCCTATTCCTGAAATTAACCTACAATATCTTGAATTTAAATCATTATATAAAGAGGTGACTCAAAGATTTTAATTTTATCATTTAAAATAATTAGCATCATAATACTTATTAAAATAACATAATTCCTAAAATAATTTTTTCTTTTCCTACACGCTACATTAAGATTTATTATTTGATTATGTGATTTAAATTTTTATTAATGAAATTATATTTTTTCAAATAAACTTTTGATATCTTCCTGTTACTGTTAAATTTAAAGATGTGAAAAATATAGATATCATATAATAATTATGTAATAGAGGCATGAATATTAAAAATACTAATATTTATAATAATTTCATTTATAATGATATAAAAAGAATGAGAACGATTGAAATTATAATATTGCAGGTATACACAACACATTTATGTTATTATTATTTCAATTAAGATAAAAAAATTATAAATTTTGGTAATATTAAATTGTTTCTTTAATAGAAATGTATGTTTGTGAAAAATAAATTTAATATTTAAATTGTAAAACAGCATAATTTCTTTAAAATTAAGCGACGCTATTAGTATAAATCACATAGTTTTTATTTTGCTTTTTAAAAAAGTTGCTTAAAAAACTTACTTGAAAATTGATTTCTTATTACGTTATTTTGTCAAATAAAGGAGTTAGTTTTAGTAATTTTTATGAAACGAATTGATTAAATTTTTTAGAAAAAGAAGAAATAAGCTTTACTTTTATACTGTAATAGAAATCAATAAATTGATACTTTTTCGCAATAAATCAAAAATAAAATTATTTTATTGCAAATTGTCTTGAATAAAATATTCTTAAAGTTTCAATTCGTAGGAATAAGAAGAATGGGAATTATGCTCATAAAATTTCCTGTCTATTTGAAATTATGTTTTATGAATAGAAATCTGAAAGACTGAATTTTTTTTATTGAATAAATGAGAATAGAGGTAGACTGGTAGACTCTTTTGAGCTATATTATTTAATATTTTTTAGTGAATTCTTTTGCATTAATCTAAGATTTATTTTTGACACTAATAAGTACTATATCCATTTTTAGAATATGTTCTGTGGAAAAATATATAAGGGACAAATCGAAAGCCATTTTTTTGTGTATACTTACAAACTTTTAAGTTGTTTTTTTTGCAATACAATAACCAAATTAATAATTTATTTAATATAAAAATTTATACGAAAATCAATTATTGTCAAGAACACAGGTATTAGGCTGCTTAATCATTCCATGCTAAGAAGTGCTATTTATCTTTCATTAATGATAAAAAAAATTAAGAATCATGTTTAATATTATAAAATATAAATTATTTGTTTCTTTTACATGAAAACTAATTATAATTTTCTATTTGCAATCAATTTATGCATCACGAACTATGATATTACAATCAAATGCAAATGAAAATATAGTATGAAAAGCAAAATTTGCTTCTACTTATAAAGCTGTAATCTTTTTTCAATCAAAATAAAGAGTTAAAACTATATCCACATGAAAACGAAATAATAATTTCTGAAACCTTTAGATTTGAGTAATAGTTAAATTAAATTTTTTGTTGGACGAAATTATTATTTTTTTATTTCTAATGGCGGCCACATTTGAGCAAGTAAGTACAGCTGCTACTCATTTTATCTTTACCCGGTTGGGCACCTGTGAACCAAGTCATGGAGGTACGAGTAGCATCACCCACGCCAATTTTGGTGACAAGAAACACAGAGAGAGAAAAAGAGAAAGTGTATCCTTGCGAGAACCGGGATTCGAACCCAGGTCCTCCCCGTCTGTAGTCAGTTACGCTAACCACTAGACATGTTTGGCGGCTGGACGAAATTATACAGGAATAGAAATTGTGAGCACAGATGTATTACTACATAAATTAAATTTACATATCAGATTAACCGAATCCTAAGTTTTACATTCATGTAATTTTAGAGACTTGACATTATTTGTTAAAAATGTATCAATATTTTTATTATAAATGTTTTATTATTAAAAATTTATATATTATATAATTTCTAATAATTAAAATTTTAGTATTTATTAGTTTAAATTAAAAAGTGTAATTTCCCATGGATTTCGGAATATATTTCCTTGTCTGGTTTACAAGTTCATATAAATTTCATAAAATGTTTCTCATACACTGATGAGCAAAAATAAAGTGCGAAGTTGTTTTTATGATATAATTTGCATATATAATGTAATGCAGAAATGATATACGTATCTAATCACGCAATGAAACATAAAAAT
>JAPDSC010045637.1:10339-29261 GCA_026290005.1 Latrodectus geometricus
AACAAGCACCAGAATCGATCATTTGACTATATAAGCTCAGAGCTTATATAGTCAAATGATCAAAATTATCAGAACATCGATTATTATTTTAGAACTAAATTCCTTTTCAAATAATAGCACGATTTCTTTTGCACTTTTTGGATAATATAGGAGAATCTTTTCTCATCTCAACCTTGTGAACAAGCACCAGAATCAATCATCTGACTATATAAGCTCTTATTAAGAGCTCTTGACGCAACTCTAGTTATCTCCAGACCTTGCGTTTTTGGTATTATAGAAAATCCCTGTCTCCAATGATAACCTGTTAATGATTCACACTGCTGTACAAACCATTAAACGAATTATTTTTCTTCACTTATATTTGTAAAATATATTAAAGAATAGGCTAGTTATCATAAAAGTAAAATATTTCAAGGATTACAAACCTAAAGCGCTGAAAAATCTATGGAGAATGGTTGTTTTTATTGTAAATTTTGTTGTTATATTTTTTGCTATAACAACAAAATTTCAATAAAAACAACCAAGTAAAGTTTTATTTTTGTTTTCTATATATTTTGACTAAGTACGCAAGTAAAATATATTAGAAGACAGATTTGAGTAACTGAGAATTCGAGTTTACCATATTTCAAAATCATAAATAATTATAAAAATATTTAATAAATACATAAAAAAATAATAATATTAGATGATTCATTGAGAATATTAATTTCTAAGTATAGAAAATAAATTAAAGAAAGAATTGATGCTCAAACCAAATTATTAGAATGAAATAATGATAATCATCAACATATATTTTAAAAACAGTTAGTCAAATCTTAAATAAAATTATATCATTGAAACTTAAATCACATTATTTTGCTTATAAACATACAAGCTAAGATATAACAATTGTTGAAAAATCATTTTCTTTCTGGAAAGTCTAAAATCTGTTGCAATGCAATTTAATTATTCTAAATGTAATGTTTTTTCCCTCATTTTTGTTTGTTCTTTCTTTCTTTTCTTTTTCTTTTATAGAAAGAAACTTATACAATTTTGCGCATATACATCTCTTTATTTAATTGAAAATACTTATAAATAACTCCTTAACTCCCAGTTTTAAATAATCTAATTTAGAATTACATCATTTATCTTTTTTTTTTTTTATTATAATGTGGAATAGTTACAAATTTCTTTAAAATATTATAAATTGAAAATAATCTTTAATTCGTAATTATATACTGTCAATTTTATTTTTTTTAAAAATTTTATTAAGAATGTAAGGTAGTTATGCTTCAACTGTGTTCAAATAAATTTTAAATCTAAATGCAATAAGTTCTGAATTATATAGGATTTTGTGTATCTAAAAAAAATTGCTATTGAAAAAGAAGTTAAATTGAATTAAATTTAAAAACAAGTTCTAATATTTAGCTTCTTTCAGTTGTTTTCTAACTCACAACTATCATCTCGTGTGACATCATTAATATTATCTATAATTATGTTGTTGTTGCTTATCCCCCTGGTGCAGGAAAGCCCACACCACGTCCAGAAGATCTGGCATAGGGTACTATACAGCTTCTGCTTTTGGAGAGGAACCACAAGGGCAGAAGACTTACTTGACCTCTGAACACACATGCCATAGGTACCTGTTTATAGGATAGGCAACCATTCATACTCCATTCATATAAGGAAAGGAGAAATACAGGATAGAGAGAGAGAGAGTACATCCATACCCGAATCGGGATTCGAACCCAGACCTCCATATTTGCTGTCAGGCATGCTAACCACTAGACAGAGTAGGCGGTTATCTATAACTATTAAACTGTGATATATATTATTATCGTGTTAAAATTAAAAATTTTTTTGTGTTTCAGCGATACATATAAGTATTCCTTTCTTGCTTATTTTCTTGGATTAATTTAGCGACACACAGATTTTTTTTTACTTTTAAAATTTTAAATTTTCCACATTAAAATTCTTGTACTGAGATAAAATATTTCTCTAAAGATTTCTATTCAGAAATATTTATGAATATATGTACAAGTTTTCACATAGAATTTAAGAGAATCGAGTCACTTATTATATACACTTTTAAAAGCATAAGGCTTGCTGTTATTTAAGGATAATTGCTTGCACACGAGGGATAATTAAACTTGGATTTACTTTTGAAGTGTATTCAGAAGCATTACAAATACCCAAGCACAAGAATAGCCCAACCGAAGGCAAGAGCACTAATCATTCGACGACTAGCTTGGCGTAAGGTATTAAATAATGTAAAAATAAATTACAAGATAATATGTTTTATAGCACATATGTATGAAATTAAAAAATTAATTTTTTACCGGCACAGAAATATGAACAAAATATAATTTTGTGCAATAGAAACAATTTATTCAAGAATCAATACTGAAAATAAAACTACAGGTGATTATGTGATTTATGTGGCTCATGTTGATTCAGTTTAATGAGAAATATGTTGCTGCTGGAAAATAAGTATGAATGTATCAAATCTTCTGATGAAAGCTGAGAGATGCTAAACCCTTACCAAAGCACTACAACATGCTCAATGAAATTCAAGTACAATGATGGAGCAAATTTTCCTATGTATTGAATTACTGAGTCCTATGCAGTCTAGGACAATATCATAAAGCATCAGGGAATCATCATTTATTTTATTGACTTAAAAATAATCATCAGTTTAGCTAGGATTTCATTTTTCTTCAAAAATATAATCTCAAATAAATAGGACGAACTAGGACAGCGAAATGTTTTAGACATTTAGACATTCTGCCAGAGTATGTAAGATTAATAAAAATTGAAAAATCTATCTCTTACTAATAAATGGTTTGTTCATATTTATTTTGTAAATGGTCATATATAAAAGAGTCATACCGAAAATGAAAACAATCTAGTTATAAGTAACGGAAAACGCAATATTTATTTAAAAAACACAATTTTGTTGCATACTATCTTTTCTCTTCTACCTTTCATTTCCTACCTTTAAATATTGGTCTATGAGCTTCACGATTCTTTTGTTGCTAATCATTAAGCTAAGTGGTCACAGTTTTTTATAATTATACATCATTTCTAAAACATTTATTTCCCAGAAGTTTTTTACCTTTAGTAAAATATAGAAATTGGTAAAACAAAGATTATAGGATTGTCTTTTTTGAGATAATGCAATAATACATTAACAATATAAAATTGGGCAGAGTTCTTGAAAAGTTTCCTAGACTCTTATTTTGGATGAATCACAATAATTTTCTAAGTTTCATAAGAGAGATTCTTAGAGTTCCTTAAAAGAATTTCCTCAATTTTAGTGCTTTTTGGCATGAAATGCAAGCACTAAAATTGCATTTTGGCATGAAATGCAAAATGATATCTAGTTTCACAAACTGGTGGTAGAAGAATGACATGAGAATTATGTAGTTATTACAAATAGTTAAGTGTGGGGAAAATTAAATGAAGTGAAGAAGAGTTTCACACACGTATGTAAAAGAAATTTTTTTCAATAATTATTGTACTAGTTGCTTTTTCAAGTAGAATGGGCGTTACATTCTGGATGACTTTTATATATTATATTTTCTAGAATTCACTTTTATTTATCCAAAAATAGTTTTATTTTGCAATTAATATATCACAGAAAGAAGTGGCCTATATATTTTTCTATTTAACTTTTTTAAAAAAATACACTTGATTTTTATTAATTTTATGAGTTTATTTATTTACTGAATAGCTGAATATTTTGTATAAATTTTTCAAACTATACAGACTTGCTATTCTTCTAATGTTATTTATTTCCCACTGTATAAATTTAATTTTCTGTCAATATATCTATTCTGTTTTAAGAAAGAAATTTATAAGTAATTTTTAAAAATATTTCCATTTAACCAAAATGGTATTTACGAGTTTAAGTTAATTATTACATATTTATTTAAATATAATTGCTTTGTAATTTTTATTTTAAAAAAGTTTACTTTAATTTTTTTATTCTCAGTTAAATTTTGGTAATCTAGATTTTGCAAATTAACAAAATTTAAATAACAAAACAACTTAAACTAAAAATCCTTAAGTTTCATTCAAAATTTATTTTTAAATATCTAAATGTTTAATTTCAATCATATCTAAAAAAATTATATCCATAACCTTTTCTTATCCATGCTTGTTTATCAGTTTATGTTGACTAATAAATTTAATGTTTCATTAAATTTATTAATCACAATAAACTAATATGTTTTAATGTTTTAAGTACTGTTACTTTTCATCTTTTCCATGTATTTTTATTGCAGAATCACTCAGCGGAGACATTGTTCGAGGAAGCTCTGAATCTTCGAGCTTTCCGGAGGAAATATTTTTCATCTGAAATGACAAGTCTCTGCACAGCATCGCAACTGTACAAATCTCATCACATTCCGATTTTTCACATCAAGTTCACACATCCTGTTTGGCAAATTTTCATCGTCAACGGCACCCTTGGAAAATAAACATTCCGAAACAATATCTCCTATACCCCACCCTTGTCTTCTAGGGCTGCCCCCTCTAACCCTTACCCCACTGGCAGCTGCTTGAATTGATGTAGCGCATGGACCACCCCGGCCTTGCACTCGGGTATTGTTTATTTCTATAAAGCAGGAATCCTAATTCTTTCCCATTCACATTGACCGAGATGAATGGCGAGTTCAAGTTTATTGTTTTAGATATTATTATATTACTTTTCCTGAGTGGGTTTTTAAGCTGAAATAGCAGTTGGTTGAAAAGATTCATGCCCGAAAGAATTACGATCCGCGCGTGGTCCTTCCGATTAGTGTGTTATGTTGGCACAGATGAACTGAATTTTATTTGTTTTTATTTTATAGTTAAGGAACCTTATTTTAATGTTTGTTCATTATCTTGCATAAAATACAATATTCACATAAATAAAATATAAGAAATTTTCAAAAAAAAAAAAAAAAAAAATAGCTTTTTTTTTTTTTTTTTTTTTAAAAAGAATAAAAGATTATTAAAAACTTAAATATATATTACTACAGGAGAAACATTATTTTTATAATTTATTTCAATTATTTCAAAAGAATATTTTTAAATGATAATGAAAAAACTTACAGCAATACAGAATAAAAGAAATTATCTAATTTAATTTCTACCAAGTATTTTTATAAAGTTGTTTCAACAGCTTTCAAAATAATAGAAAAAGCAATTATGCAATGAAATAGCGTACTTTTTTCAAAGAAACAAATTTTCTTTTTAAAAAAAATAAACCTCTGTATAATTAAAGTAAATGCCAATGTTAATTATAATAAGAATAAAAATTAATTTAAAATAAACATCAACTATAACATCTTTAACAGTCAAACCTTATATATATATATATATAATTACATTATTTTACATATAATTTTGAGTATACCATAAACACAATGTTTCTTTAAGCTATATGAAGAGTTTAAAGGAACTTTATTAAAAATAATAGGATTATTTTTTTACTTGCTGAAAAAATGCAAGGTTATCTTACATTTCATTTGGATCAGTAAATCAATGATCTTATTTGTAGTATGCGTACATACATTTTTACAAGTATATTTGAATTTATTTCATTTTCCATGCCTTCAAATATTTACTTTACAACCCATAAAAAATAAATTCTCTAGTATAAAAGACTCGTATAATTAATGATAATTACCATTTCATAAATACAACTAAATATAAATTTACATAATGGAATGTTGTGCATGTATTGAAAATAAGATTAATTTTTTATGCATTCTTATTTAAATTTTATTAATTCAGTTTTAAAGAGACTCAATATGTGAAGATTTTTTTTAACACGTTAATAAGTAAAATCAATTTCATTTATTGTGCTTAATGTAGAAAAATTTAAAAAATAAATTCATAGTTTATTATTCCAAGAAGGAGTAAGCTGATAGGTAAAGATTTTGCTGTGTCGTGGTTGGAGGTCCTCCGGCTCCGCAGTTGCTGAAAAGACAGTCGTATTAGTACAAAGAGCCGCAGATAAATCAATGTTCCGCCGCTTGGGTGGTGTTGAATGAATAATGGCCTCTAAACTGGGTAAGCTCGTCATTTTATCATGGTTCAAAATTGTTGGTTCTATTAGACGTGATTGGTTGGTTGTGCTTCGTGGATTCGAAGGTAGAAATAGGCCACCGGAAGAATAACACATTAGCCTAACTGCTTAATTTAACAAATGATCAAAGAACACTAAAATGAATTTTATTCAACATATTCTGTTAAAATATCATTCGTATAGTAAACATAGGGATCAAGCCTGTCAGCTTTTAGGCCGTAAGTTCCATTGGAAAATATGTGTATAGCTTTCCGGGGAAAATTGCAATTTAGAAATATAAAGGTCTTTACTGTTTACTTAACTTTGCTCAAAATGTTATTTTGCACCACATCCATACATGTCCATACAACTTCCTTGTATAAAACTCCAAAAAATATTGTTGTGCAGTTTATTGTGTTTTATAATTTCATATATAAATATATTCTACTTTATTTTAATTCATTTATTGGAAATTATTGCATTCATTCAACTTAGATTTATTATTTTATAATACTAAGAGTTATTTATGTAAGATATCATACATTTTAGAATATTTTTACTTAAGTAAAATTGAAGTTTAAAAAATGTTTCACATGAAATATTTTTATAAGTACAGTTTTTATAAAGAAGAAATATAATTTAATTTCATAATACTATATTAATTTAAATTGTTAACTTTTGAAACAATAACATATGCACATATGCTTGAGTCTATCTAGCAAGTTCAAATAAATTTTAAAAAAATATTAATATTTGTAATGTCCTGTACAACGTCAATTTACCATACAGCTTCCTTAGTAAAAATCTATGGCTTTTTTTCTTTATAAAAAAATCAATAGCCTCATCATCTTTTCAATGGGTCACTAACAGTTCTTTTTTTTTATCTCTTGCATAAATAATCTATGTTATTACTTTATCAATTAATCCATTAAAAACAAACAAGTGATTCTTTGAATTGGTTGGAAGAATTTTAATAATTACAATGAAGTGAATAACATATAAAGAATTTTTTTTTCTTCCCTTATTTTTCAATGTCATCAATATACATGCTTTCAATGTATCTTCTTCGACAAATTAATAATTCTTTCAACAATTTGTAATTGTGTGCCGTTAGCAAAATTTTAGTTTTTGAAATTTATTCCCACGTATTTTTTTAATCAACTTTGAAAGGATTTGGAATTGTATTATTGAATTTGAAAATCACTTTTTAAACTATCCTTTCATATATTTCATAATGCTTAAATTTAAAAGCTATAAGACTGATGAACAATTTCGTGTAAAATACGACAAATAAATGTTCCATATTGTGGACACAAATTTTTTTATTAAATTATCTGTAAAAGTAAAATATGAAGAAACAACAACAAATTTTGCCTCTAATGTTGATGTATATACTGGTGCAAAGGAATCTAATTTTTTCAACGAAAAATTATAATATTTTTTTTTTAAAAAAAGTACTTTTTTTATTGTATAAATTAATTATAAAATATAACTGCATAAAGTAATCTATTGATATTTTAATTTGAAGTTTTCCTCTGGAAAACTCTTTAAAGTGTCACCCTATTAGTTAAGAAAAAAATTTAATAAAAATACTTGACAAATCGATTTATAGACTTTAAGAAATATTGTATTTATGAACATAAATAAAAAACATATTCAAATGTTTTTTTATGAATGTAAAGCTGTTGTAAGGTATATGTATCTTTGTGTTCATTGAGAACATTCTTCTATTTCTTCTCCAATTATTTATTACCAGCAAATAGACTATTGTTAAAAATATTCTTCATCTGCCATACTTTATTTGTCACACATTTGCCTTGTCTGGTGAACTTTCAACAATAACGTCTTTTTTGATTTCGCTTAATCTCATATGATTGAAAATTATCAGTTCCAGTTCTTTAAAGACATAATGGAACTTTCAACCTCTGCTTCAAATTCTTTCCACTTTTAGATTTTTAAATTTTAATTTTCTTTGTTGTCTATGTAATGATAGGGTTAAAAAAAAAACCTTTTAATCTGTGTTATACATATTTTTCGGTGAATACATATGAATCAACCTTTTTTTTTCTTATTATTTCCAGTATTACGCATCATCATCAAAAGTATATTTTGCTTCACTTTTTTTTTCTTTTTTTTCTATTGTTTATGATTAAATCCCCTTTTTAGAGGCATTAATTTGTTGTAAACTTACCATAATGACTCAAGGCTTTCAAACACAGTACAAACTATTTTCAAGAGACCAGAATCTTGAAAATGCTTGTTGTCTATTTGGAAGAAAAGACACCTGTACATAGTCACATTTTCCCTGTCTCTCTAAAATGATAAATGGGATCACGGTTGATACTGAAGTATATCCAATCCAACTCAGAATCTCTGCCAAACATGCCAGAAATGACTATCGGTAGATCATATAAAGTTTCAAATAAAAAAAATCTATTACTGTTATATTTATTAGTTTTATGATCAGTGTTAACATTTCTCATATTTCATTTCACTAGAATATCATGGAGTGTAATAAACAGTTCGGAGTTTTCATGATTTGATGTTCTTTCTCAACATAAAAAATGGAATAACATTTACTATGGTATATTTAAAAAATTAGACATATCATCATTGAAAGTATATCAAAGAAAAGATTATCGTTTTATGCTATTTTTAAAAAATAAAGTAAATAGGAATTCTGCTGGAGCCAAAGAAGGTATCGTTATACACAAGTTTCGTTACACATACACACACATATATATGCATTTCATTAACTAAGCATTTCATAACCTTAAGTAATACTTAAGGTTATGAAATGCTTAGTTAATTAAGTAATACTTAAGGTATATGAAATAAAATACTTAATAATTGCAGAAGATGCGGTGATTGACGTTTTGTCCATTGTTTTTAATGTTTATCTTGATGTTTTCATTTTAACTACTATAAAATGTTATTAAGTATCATGGTTGGGGATCACATGATGAAGTCTTGTTTAATTTTAATAATTTTATAGTTGTAAGAGTTCATTGTATGCAAAGATATAAGATTCACAGTATCATTGTTTTCTTTAATTCAGAAATATATAAAACAAGAAAAAACTGTTTAAAGATGAGCAATAAGATATTTTTATTTTTCAGCTAATTCCTCGAAATAACAAATGCATGCAAGTTTAAATTATGATTTTTTTTTAACAAACAAGCTTCCTTCATACTTTATCATAATTCCCAAACACGACAGATAGCATAAAAACAACTCAACTTTGAAAGAATTTCAGAGGTTTTCCTTTTCACGAAACGAGAATGTCAAAGGACAAATCAGTGGTAAGTGGGTAAAACATATCTTCTCACTTCATACTACTAAAGAATTTATGGGGTATGAGTGGTCCATAAGCATCGTGCTCCACCCCGAGTCAAGATAAGAGGGGGCAATCAGTGTTTTTTTATCTCTGGGTGTCGCATTCAAGTGTATACATATATTTTTAAGTGATTTTTCTGGGGATGTCTCCATCACGCAAGACGGGTGGGCTTCCAAGTAGATAGAAATGTAAACAGTAGTTTATTTACCCCTTAAAAATCTTCTGAGATAGATATGATTCGACTGTAAAATAAATTTCAACGAGAAATACTGATTTGCAGTGATTATTTGCATGAAAGAATTGATGTTGCATTTATCTTTTAGATGCTCGTCTACAGTATAGAGATCCTTATGAATCCAATATTTTTTTTTAAATGAATGTAAAGTAAATACATGAATATTTGAAGATTATTTTTATTTTCGTTGATGTATTTTGTTTCTTATTTATCACAGCTTTAATATTACGAATTTGGCACTAGAGGGAATAAAAATATGTATGACATTAGTTTTTTACCGTCTTCTTAAATCGTAATTTTATTTAAAAATTTGCATAAAAATGCTTTAAAGTATTTTTAAGTACAAATATTTATTAATGTTTATTAATTTAATATTTATAATAAATGATATTAATATTTATTAATTTTGAGTACAAATATATATGTTATTTTAAACAATAAGCATACAGTAAAAAATGTAAAAAAAAAATAAAGTCAAATTAAATAAAATATTTAAAATCATAAATATACCTATGTGTGGCATACATATTCAAATCAAATAACAAATTAATATCATTTTATAGATTCAGATTTATTCAATTCTCATAAAAGAAAGATCCATTGTTCAGCATTAAGTGGACAAGTTGATATAATATGAAGGGCACAGAAATAATAAATCAAATCAAATATATACTGCCTTCTTTAAATGAGTCAGACAAAGTATTTCAAAATTCTAGCAGCTACTATTTGGAAACATACGAACACAATTTTAATAATGGCTTCATTTCTTTTTCTGCATCACAAATTTGTCATTTTTATGAAAGCATTTCCTTTTTAACTTTCGATCCAGAGCAAATGAAATGTAATGCCTAAAACATGATGATATAGAGAAAGCATGGCAAGTCTGTAGAAATAAGCCTTCAAGGTTTTATTGTATATGAACTTCATCTAAACGGAAGATTCTCAATCACAAAAATTGCATCTTTCGAATCAATCTATTTCTCGGATGCTTGATAAATGATAGCGCAATCTGGGTTCTTTCTATACCAATACTTTTCATAGATATGAAATGTAAATCTTTTGGAAGGTTAAAGGCGTATCAAATGGTAGAAGTCCATCAAATATCTGCTTAGTGAAATTGTTGTGGCATTTTAAATGTCTTCTCCTATGGCGTGGGACAAGAGACATACAAATAGGTATAGTCGTTTTATTTAGAGACTGCATTCTTGAATCTATTTATTCGTGATAAGTGTTAGGAAAAATCTTACAATAACTGCAGCAAAACGTATTAAAATTTAATTGAAGAAAGTAATATTTTCCTTCGTGTATAACAGTGAATATCAGGCAATAATATTCCTCCAAATTTGTTACCATCAATTGTTAAACAACTATGGTTGTGCCTATAGCCCATATATATATATATATATATATATATTGTGTCATTAATTTTATTATTTTAACTACATTTTTTTACCTCTGATTAAGTAACAGAGTTCAAATTTTTTCCACATTGATTTATTTTTAAGAGTTACCGTTATTTTAGTGATTTTTACATAATATTTGAAAATCCATATTTTTATGACTTTAATTTTTATTAGTACCTTTTAAATATTTAAGTAGTATCAGGAAATGGGATTAATATAACTCTTAACTATTTCAAGAAATGAATAAATAGAATTTCATTTAATACCTTTATAAGGTATCAATATTGTCATTTGATCAAAATACATTTATATTTTATGGTAATTAGAATTTGTACTTTTTTTTTTTTAATTCTAAGATTTGATGGTTGAATTCCTGTAATTTTTCTGTATATCATGTTTTGATTAAAAAGAATTTTATTTAATATAAGGTAATTGTACCCGCTTCGTACCTTTCTATTCCATTTATTGTACATTTGGCATCTATAGATGACTTATTGCATACTTTCTTTTGCAGGAAAAAGTATGTACCTTGATTACGTAGATCTCATCTTTTTGGGGATAAAGTATGTACCTAGCAGGAAAAAGTATGTACCTAGATTACGTAGATCTCGTCTTTTGGGGATAAAGATATTCGATAATCAAAATTCAAAGGATTAAAATAAACCATTTCGGAGTGAAGTTTTGTATTGCATGTGAATACATAAGAGTTTCGAGCATAAAAATGTATACTTTACATTATAAGTTAATCAACAACTTCGCAACACTATTTTTTACATATGAACTAAATTCTCGAGTATTGATTGATTAAAAACAAATTTATTTAAGTGCACAATGGCTTGGAAATTCTCTTTAGTCATGTAGTTATTAAAAACTGAAGTTGGGATTCCTTATTTCCAAGCCATGCTACAAACCATTTCTGACTTGCGATGTATCGGGAAAGGCAAAAACGCAATCGTGGAGAGAAAAAACAGTAGTTAAATATAAAAAAAATTATAAAGTACTGTTAAAATTTTTCAACACAAAATGCGTAAAAGAAGAGAATATTCAATATAGTAAATAATTTTTCTCAACTCCCTGGGATGACAAATCCAAAAGAGGGGGGGGGGAGCGAATAGAACAACATTCTTCTTTCTTGAAGTAAAAGAGTTTCAGACCGGAATGTTACATTACTTAAGTGGATTACATCGTGGCATATGCAATTTCTGAAGGAGTTCATATTAATAACTTTATAATTTACTATTGCTGTAAACAAAATTTGAAAAAAACTTTTATTTTAGGTTAGTAGGTGATCTGATAAAAAATTATTTCCAATTCCCAAACGACAGTTCGAGGGCTAAGCAAAATAAGAACTTTATTTATATAGATGTGTAACTTTATTAGATTTTGAATAATTTGATTCGAATTGAACCCTGTATTTCTGGGAATCAAGACACAAAAATTTTAATTTAAAATTCTCTTTATGTTTTAAACACAATGCTTGAATAAATATGTAAGTGGTATTTAGTATCAAATATCTGACAGTGAGCCAAATATTTGATATTTTTCAAATGCATATTTGAAGTTAAGAAATTTAATTCGTCAAAAAATTGACAAGTTTCTTATGTTATTACTATAAAAAAATCTTTTTATATGAATGCTTATTTCTGTAAATACATAAATATGCAAAACATGATTCTTAAAGTTAATTATTTAAAGTTTTTAGAGGTTTTTTTTATTTTTTTTTTTTATAAAAAATAGATATAAATTTCTAACTTTATTTATAATTGATACATTATAATTGATTACTTGTAAATTAACTAATCGAAATCGCTTTAAAATTAATAGAATATCCATAATTAAAGAAAAGCAAATTTTATTATTTTGTTGATATGCATATGGCCATGTATTAATATAGCATACAATATTTGCTTACATTTCCTATTAAAATTTTCAAAAATTTAATGTTAATAGATTTGTTATTTTTTATATTCATATTTTCAAATTTAGTGAAATAGGAAAAAAGGATGATTGACACGAAATACAGCAGAAAAATTGCTAATTTATTTATTGATGAAACAAAACCAAAAACTAAATATTAACCTTTCTTTGCATAATAGCGGAAATTTCCATCATAACATTGAATGCCCAAAAATTATATAAAAGAACAAATTCACTTTAAGTTGATCGTGTTTGGATACCTTTTAATGTCCATGAAGCAAGCTTGAAGTTGTCATTCCGCTGTTTATTGTAGTTGCAATGCACGTATGATTTCGTTTTTAACTTTGTTTTATTATATTTGAGTTTCTATTGCTAAAAAAGTGAAAATGAGTGGAAGAAAGATTTGTAACATGTGTTTCTGTTATTTTTAGAGCAATTTCTGAAAAATTTGCTTTTAATTTTTTATTCATATAATAACTTTGCATAGCTATTTTATTAATAAAAAATAATAACTATGCATGATGATTTTATTAATTTTATCAGTTGATTTATTTTGATGATAATTAACAATTTTAATACTGGAGTACCAAGTATTAATGATTAGAAAATTTGTATAGAATGATTCTGATTTTAAAATCAAGATGTAAGATGAAATAGTTAATTTTTGGCTAAAATTTTCCGCAAGTATTTTAAAATTAAATACATTTAGTATTGAGAAGTGTACTTCTAATGGAATTTGTGGTGGAATAATTTTGCATGTAGGATGCCTCTTTTATTAAAAAATATTATTCATTTTAATCAAATCTTTCTTAAAATCAATTATAGGATTTTTAGTTCAATCTAATGTGTATATGATTAACGCAGAAAATGCTTTAACAAATTGCTAGAGATAAGTGAATTTAAACTTTTGAGGAGAGCACTCCATTTGCGACTGAGAAAGGTTTACGCTCATCTTGGGGATTAAATCCCCCTACGCCCGACAAATGAAGGGAAGAAAATTTATCTGTCAGCAGCAGAGACAGACAAGTGGGCAGTATGTTTTTCATCCCTGGCACGCGGTCTTTTCAGCGGTTAACAGGGCGACATTTGAGGATAAAATAGGGACCGTACCCATATTGCGAATTTAAAAACCACACAAAAAAGTTTTTTTATTTTTAAAGGCTTATTTTACACAAATTAGCTTAATGAATTAAAAATAATAATTTTTTCCTTATGGAAAACTCTATGAAATTAGAAATTTATTTATAAATTTAATTAAAAAATATTTTTTTTAGTTTATCATTATAAATTTGTCAGTAAATAATAATTATTAAGAACATATTAACTGCTTTCCCTTATACATTTTTTTTTCACATTTTAATCCGAATGATATTCAACATATATTAGATTTTCTTTATCATATTTATTGAATTAAAAATTTACAAAAATATACAGAAAATAAATGTAAATATTGTAAAATTTTCGCACCTGTCTCTATATTCCCACAAAATAATTATTCACAACTGAAAAGATTCATGTGATTTTTAAATTTATTTAATTAAAATTTAATTTAACAATGTTTAAATCATGAGTGTAGTAATTCTTTAAAATTATTTTTGAATGTATTGTTGAGCACAAAAAGTGAAATAAAAGAATTATTTATTTCTAAATTCTTTTATTTGATTTGTTGTCGTATTATTTTACAACACACCAAATAAATTAAAATTTAAATTCAAGATGTCATCTTGCCGTTGAAATAATGTATTCCTTATAATATTTACTTACTACTAATTTGGATGTATAATAAATACTACTTTATTTCAAATTTACGATAGTCAAAAATTAAATTTAGTACTATGTTAAAACAGAAATTTAAAATATTTTATTTCTTTATTATCAGAATATATATATATATATATATATATATATATATATATATATATATATGTAAGCGGATTATATATATATTATTACTTAATGTATAATAAGTATAACAAATACGTTCATAGATATCGTACATTGTTTCGAAAAGAACTACAATGAACCGGAAATTTAAGAAATTACTGTATCATCCGTAACAATATTATTATCTATTTGAAAAAATCTAAAAACGTCAATTTCTGTTTTAAATTATGTAATTCATGAATAGAGAAATTTTGTTTAAATATTTTGTTTTCCCTCTTGGGAGAGTCACTTAGTGACCTAACAACTATTTTTAGCAATAGGCGAATTCTCCCTTTTACTTCTCTCGGCTCGATAGTAAATTATAATCAGCTTTAAAATCTGTTATAAATTAAATCCGATCGAATTTCTATAGTAAGCGCGTGTTGCGCAGGTGACCACAAGCGCAAGACTGCAATTGAAAAGCTGAAAGAGATAACTGATAATGTAAAATGGAAGTGGTCTACAAGCCTGCTGTGCGGGATGCTGTTAAATCAAGTGTAGTATACTGTCTAACTGTATATATATATATATATATATATATATATATAAATAAATATTATTATAATCTTTAATATTATATATGAAATTTGAATTATACTGATTTTCATATTTGGTATAGTAATATTTTAGGAAAAAAAATTAATAAAAAATATTTTTACTATGATAAAATTTTTGTTTTTAATATGGAGCATCTTAATCTCAATCATGCTGATAAATTGGGAAAAAAAATTGAAATCATATCCTATATTTTCAAAATATTATTATATATTTATATATTCTAATATAAAATATATTTATATAATCTCCCATTTATATAATCTCCCATTTCCTCGGGAAGGCAGTTGACACAAGTGCTCAAGAACAATCTGTTTCCAAATTTAATTCTAGCTTATAGATCTCAGTAAGTGAAATTATGTTATCTTTCCTTATAAAATTTCCAATCTCTATTTTCAATTGCTTTTGTTAGCTATTCATTCATACGTAATCCAAAAATATTGTGATATGATATAGTGATATATTTATATCATTTTTTTAAATCAAAACTTGTATCGTTTAACCTTTGGCTGTATTTTTTACCAGAGACAAATCTATATTTTTATTGTTGTAAAATGCCGGGGTTCTATAATTTCCACCTTACATCACTACAAGGGATGAAAGGAAAAGGCACCTGACATAGTGAGGCATAAAATGGATGTGATATCGTAGCCCCCGAAATTAAGTTCAGTGTAATTTAGCAGCGACCAAGCCGATGTCCACTGTTTTGGCCTGCCATCCTTAGAGGTATTTCACATGGAGGAAATTGCAAACATGACCTATTTAACGTGTCTCAGCCGCCCTTAGTAAACACGAAGGATCTTCGATGGAGTCGGGATTCAAACTCGCTACCTTCCAGTAATGAGAAGCAACGGCCTGATCAACATGGACATGGCACCCTCTTATTATGTATTGCTACTTAAACCTTTGAATATTAGCTGCTCGAAGTTCTAACAATTTATATTCGAGTGGTTGCTGCCAAAACATAAACAGAATTGTTATTACATATTCCATGAGTAAAATAAGAGTTGTTAATTTCAAATGCATTCACATTAAAACTTCAAGATCAATTAATATAATAATTTTAGCATCAGTGAAAGATCGTACTGCTCACTTTCAAAGTTTTAAAAGCTCATTAAAGGGTTTTAAGAACCAAAATGTTTATCAATGGCCAATTTATGTCTAATTATTAAATTTATCAATAATTAATTTCATCAATTGAGGCATATCCAAGTAAAAAATGATCATTAAACTAATCTGTTATTGGCATGAAAATAATTCTTTAATTACTTTAAAAATACCAGGAATAATTATTGTTTGAAAATGTTTTCATTGGTTATCTCTTCAAAATTTTTTAAGTAATTCTGTACTTCACATTAAGAAAATTACAAAACTCATTTACGGAAACGAACATTCATTAGAAGCGTTAAATTACGAGACATGTTGTAAAATGTGTTTCTGTTAACAAAGCGTTTTATTACTCTATATTATGTTAAATCAATTTTTACAAAATTTCAGGTTTCCAGCTGAATATACACAGCTGACCATCAAAATTGCTACACAAAGAAAGACAAAAGATATCACAGCAAAATTTATTTTGTAGATAACATGTTGACCAAGTATCAAATGTTTAAGTTTATGAACTTCTGTGAAGTGTGGTTTCTGCCAAAATCAGTAGAGACAGAGTAGCTGTCATTGTTGGAGATCACCGCTGCCACACTCCTCAGCATTGATTCAAACAGACTTTGGATATCTTCTTGGTATACAGCAGACCAAGCAGCTTCCACACGTTATCAAAGTTGATCTGGTGTATCAGCTGGGGATATAATCTGGGTCAAACGTTAAGCAACCATGGATCACATGTTTTCTATCGGCGAAAGATCCGGAGAGAGAGCCGGTCAGGAAAGCAATTCAATCTGGCGATGGACGAAGAACCCTTGGACAATGGATGCCACGTGAGGTCGCGCATTATTCTGTTGAAATATGGCTGTGAGCAAGCCTTGGAGATAAGGAAGGACAATTGGCTCCAATACCTCGGAGATGTAGCGCTGGCTTTTTAAAGAATCTGCAATGTATTCTAGAGGAGTGCGAGAGGATATCCAATACCATCCTATACCATAATATTCTTTGCAGGACCAGTGCGGAGGAGCATAAAGCAGCTATTCAATATCCTCTCCCCACGATGTCTCCAGACTCGAATACGACCATCGTGGTGTTGAGACAGAAGTGTGACTCTTCATTAAAGACATTTTCATTTCAATCTGCCGTCTATATCCTTTTTTTATAGCACTGTTAATAACGGAGACATCTGTGGTTCTGCGTCAAGGTTAAGTGAAGCAGTGGACGTCTTGCGCACTGACCACTCTGCTGTGCAATGGCTCATGATGTGGCTGAGCTATCCGTCACTGCCATGCCCACAATTTGCCTGTCATCACTTGAAATTGTGCATTGAGGTGCATGTTATCGAACAGGTCGGTCGATCATACACTCCTGCATCCAACGATTACATATCTGCATAACAGTTATTTGGTTTCAGTTGTGTATTACATGGTTTCAGTTGTGTATTACATGGTTTTAGTTGTGCATTACAGTTGTGCGCACGTGCATAATGTGAACAGATTTGACAACTCTTCTATTTGGAATGGAAATTACTCCCAAAACATATAGATTCTGTATTAGGCACAACAAAAAGGAAAGTAAATAAAAAATGAACACAACAAAAAACAGAAAGGAAATATAATATGATAATTTTTTATGGAAAAGCTTGAGTAAATTTTTTAAATTATAGAATACGAAAAGTGAGTCTATAATACAAAAAATAGGAAAATATATATCTATCAATATATAAGAAATACATTTATTCAGTAATTAAGAAGCAAAAAAGTGTTAGAAATTAATTTTTGAATTATTTTTCGGTTTATAGTAATTTCATTAGTTTGGTTTCTCAGTCTTATTAAATTATTAGAATTTTAATAAGTCTCTTTTTCTTAAGTTTCTAAAACGTATAATAATTTTCATAACACATTATTTTTGAAACAGAAATTTATAGAAATACAGAAATTAATTTATCATAATGTATATGACAAAAAATTAACTTCATACAGAACTATAAAATTAAAATGCTTTAAAAAATTAAAAATAATTTTTTTACCGAATAAGGTTACATTTAAACTGTGTAAATTTGTAAAATAATGAATAATAAGTACTTATTCATGGATTTTTTTGCATATTCTATATACTAAGAAATTTTGCATGTAAAGTATGTTATACGTTTCCATAAACATTTCAACTATAATGGCTGATTAGTATAGCAAATTGCGTAAATCTGATTGAATTAATAAAACGTTTTGATAAATTGTGGATGTGAAAATTTTTTATTGTTCAATATTTTAAAAAAATAATATTTACTATAGAAATAAGAATACTTGTATTCATAATTAATAATTATTTCTAATTACTATATTATAGGGGATTATGTGATTATTTTTAATAGGAAGAACTATAAAATAATAAATTTAAACATAAGCATTTTTATCATA
>JAPDSC010045641.1:0-10217 GCA_026290005.1 Latrodectus geometricus
AATATAAATATATGTTTATAATGTACCCAAATGGATATCAATATAAATATAGGTTTGCATATTTATTTTGATCTAATATAGTACACCTCCTGAGGAACTATGGTAATTGCTTTTCCTTTCGGTGTGTATAGATATTAAGATTTTATGAAGAATGCTGCCTTCAGCATTACGTATAGAAAGAAAGATTGTAAGAGTGTATTCTAGGATTTTCAGACAAAAATTTCATTTTAATATCTTTAATACAACATTATATTGATGTCATGCTTGGTAAAAAAAAAAATACTTTCCAGCAAAGGTTCTATTTTGACATCACTTAACCATTCTCAATGAATGTGTGTTAGTTATAGCTTTTTATTTAGTTGTATTACTATTTTGCTTGATCGGAAAATTTGAGAGGAATAAATAGCTATAGTCGTTTGAGAAACATTATAATATCGAGTGGGAATTGTAGTTATAGATATTTTTCAGTATTATTGCCTTTTGGAATATGTATTATGTTTTCCAATTAATATTTTATAATTGTTATTTATTTTTAATGTACTGTTATATTCTCCTTTCATGTTTTTAAAGTTAGTTTGACAGTTAATGAATAATTAGATAAAATTACACAGTAAATTGCTGAAATATGAGCTTTTTTCAAGAAAGTAGAACATTAAATATTGTGTTGTGAATTGACCATCGTCTATTAGTAGTTTCCGATCAGATTCACATCAATATACATCCTATAATAGATGAAAACTTTTGCAAAACTGCAATCTGTGGTAGATATTCAAATACTTGAAATAGACTCCGGCTTTTAGTTGAGCTGATAAGATGTGACAAATGTAAATAATGAGCAAAATTCTCATTTTTTTCAGAATCATATTTTAATTAATTTGTTCACGTTTTATAATAAATATACATATTACCAATCTGGATAATAATATTTATTTTAGTGTTTGCTATTTTATTATTATTCAACATTTATTAACTAAGCATTCCTGTGATTTTTGTTCAGCATTTTTATTCTTTTATTCAAAATTGTACAACATTAGTATTTGTTTTTAATTTTAATCCAGAAAGCAACTTTGACCAGGATATGTATCAATATTGATCTTCTTAACTGAGATCCAAAGTTAATGATTTCCGGTTGGCAATAATGATTATATGTATATCAAGTAATCGCATAAAGGAAGATAACTGTATGTTATTTTAAAATTAACTAATTTGCAAATAAGAACAATTATAAACATTGTATAAAGTCAAAAAATACCAAAAAGGAAATTAGTTTTATACGATTTTAATTATAGACATTTCGCAATACAAGCAATTCACGTGCAAATATAAGTAATTTGATTTTTATTTTAATTTAACGTTATTTGGTTGATTTGCAATGGTTTATTATTTCAATGAATTCAATTTTAATATTATTCATACTTTCATAAATAATAAATGTTTTGTGTGTTAGAGCTTTACATGAGGAATGAGCAGAAAATAGATTTTATTCAGTTATGCAAATAAAATTTAAGAAAAAATAATTGTTATTAGATTTTTGTATTATGATTTAAGTGCAGAGCAATAGTATTTATTAAGAAGCAACTGAGCTGTTAAATAAAATTTAAAAACTATCATTGTTTTAAATGGTAAAATAAAATTTAGAAATCTGAATACATGAAAATGTTAAAAGCAAAATGTCTGCGTTTGGTTCTTCACGTTTGGAGGGAATTTCATACTTCATATAAAGTTTTTCTTTGTATGACAAAACTTTTTTTTTTTTTTTGTGTATATTATGCAAACAAAGGAAGAACGATTTTCGAAAAAAATTCTAGTTTTCTCTATCATTTTTCTTTGTAGAAAATGGAACAACTTCTTTCAGGAATAAAAATGCAAGTTCAATGAAAGAAAATATATAGGTTTTAAAAAATGTATTACGATGAGTATATAATGTAACGAATGAGTGCTTATAAATAATATTGGTTTTGAATAATAATTTAATATAAACAAACCTCTTGCTTTAGAGATAGTAAAATATGATATTTTTTCTCTTTGATTTAATACAAATGTATATATATTTAAAAAGTAGTACCACAAAATGTAATATATTGTGAAAATTGTGATGGAAATTTAACATTTGCAGCATTAACAGCATTTAATGTGTATAACAAACATTGTCAGCAGGAACACTCATGACGTCATCCTTTCTCTCTGCAGAAAACATAGGATATGAATCTCATGTTAGCCCTGTTCTATTTAAGTTTAAATGTTTTAATTTTGTTTTATTTGTAGTATATAAATATATGTTGTACTCATGTTTTGCATTCAATTTTGATAAATTACTTTTGAGATATTTAAGGAATTTATTTCTTTTTCTCCTATTCAATCAGATAAGTGCTACATGTGTATATATTTTTACAGAAACTGAAGAAGGTTTTTGCACATTTTTGTAACGATTTTTCAAAGAGATATAATTAAATGAATATGTATTTTTTTCCAATATTTTCAAACTAATGGCCTTTTATTTGAAATATCATACAACAATTTTAACTTTCGAAACAAAAGATGTTTTCCAAAACACCAACGTTGATATTGTTTCAACAATACCATACAATGTTTTGGAAACAAACTTATAAACAGCTTGTTTAAAATGCCTAAAAGCTCTGTCATCCATAATTAAAACGTCAAGGGTTTGGGTGTGATGCACTTAAAAGGAACTTGTTCAACTCCGGTTTCATTTTTCATTTTTTTTAAAAAAATAAAGCAATGCAATACAGCAAAATATGGCTTGTAAGATTATCCTGAAGAAACTTAACACAGTGATTGCTGGAATAAACGAATAGAATTTGTTCTTTGGAAATAGTTGTTAATATATACCTCTAATAGTAATCTGAATTAATTTTGATGTTTATACTTTAATTATTTTAAGTTTTCCTTCATAAAAAAATCATGTAAAAACTATTAAACCTTCAGAAAAACTTTCCTTGTTTTCTTTAAACCGATTTGTTGAGTATTTTTATTTTTTCCCATTGTAAATCGATCTTTTTTCTTGCAGTCAGATAAAGATATCCAAGCTTCATCAGTTTTAACTACATATTTTCGTTTTCATCGCACTAAAAAAAATAAAACATCATACGTCAAAACATACAACAATCTGCATGTACCATGTAATAATCTACCATTTATTAACTGTTAAAATTAAACCAATAATTCATTGTAACAGTTATAAGTGTATTTTTCAAGAAACATTTAATCGCCAAGAATAAAAATTAGGTATTTGTATTGAAAAATATTTTAATTAAGAAACTTTGTTCATTGAATTGTCATTCAAAATATATTTATTTTATAATAATGAGACTGAACTCTCCAAAATCAAAATTATTCTTTAATATATGACTTAAGAAGCCAAAATAAAAATTGCTGTCACAGTGAGATGACTCCCATACGCAAACAAATCTTAAGTTTCGAATACATATTCCGAATAACCATATACTATTTTTCATGTAAAATATTGTTAATGTTTGATTTCTATTGCTTTTGTGAAATCGTTTCAGAAAATATGAAACATAAGGGAATAAGAGTAGATAACACTATTGAGTTTTTCACACAATTAAAAGAATGCTAAATGAATTATGAAAGCAAGATTAATTTCGTTGGTAAATGAATTTGATAAATAAATGCTAACAAATATTAAATTGAAAATATTTAAAGCATTTAATTATAAATTACTTTATTTTAATATCTTGAAGTTTACATTCATCAAATGGTGTTAAAACAATCCTTTCCATAGTCACGTTCCTTACTATTTAAACAAAAAGTTAAAAATATTAAAATTTTAGGCTAAATATCTGTCAAATTATTTATCTATATGTTTTCAATTTATAATTTAATAAATAAATTTTTCTATTTGAAGATTATCGAGAAAATAATTGATTCATTGCTATAATGTAAAAATAATCAAATAACTTCCAATAAGTTATTTAAATGTTAGTTTCATTTCGTATTCTTTAAAAAGTCTTTTTAGTTATATGAATGCATACAATTTTATTACTAGTTAACCCTTCTTTGCATTATTTTTTCTTTATTGGTGAAATAAATCAAGTTGATATAATTCATGTTCAAAATTAAAGGAAAAATGGTTAAAAAAAATCTTATTATATATTTATAGTATAAATTTAGCAAAAAACAATATGCTAAAAATTTCCATCATCATCCGAAGTTAGATCATTAGCTTTGTACTAAATAGAAATAAAAGAGGAAAATAACAGAAACACGTGCTACAAACCTTTCTTCCACTCATTTTCAATTTTTAGCAATAGAAACTCTAATATAATAAAACAAAATTATAAACGAAATCATACGTTTATTGCAACTAAAACAAACAGCGGAATGAGACAACTTTAAGTTCGTTTCACTGATAATGACACTTGTTTATTTTTGACAGCTATGTTTCTTTTTATGAAATGGACATTAAAAAGGTATCCAAACACGATCAACTTAAAGTGAACTTGTTGTTTTATATAATTTTTGGGCATTATAGGTTATGATGGAAATTTCCACCATTATGTAAAGAAGGGTTAATAACAAATAGAAATATTATTTGAAAAAATTAGTGGGAAAAAGGCATTATCCCGCAATTTAATAAAATTTTGATTCTATGTCTTGCAATCAAAAAACCTGGAGGTAACAATAAGTACTTTATTTTTTCATATGTGACTATTTATGATTGATTTTTTTCAAAGAAAATCTAAAGATAAGCTTTGCAAAAACTAATGAAAACAAATTTTCAATCTGAATATATTGTAATAATATCTAATTTTTAAACATGTATTTAAATTTATTTAAAAAAAGGCTATTCCAGAAAATTAGTTTTCAACGAAATTAATTTTAAATGTCAGGTTTTTTCTTCCACGTAACACTAAATTATGTTCAAAATTGTGAAGAACTTTATTATTAATTTATAAATAGGATAAACATTTTTATTATGAAAAGTTATAATTATGTTTTTAAAATGCTCCTTAAAATGCGTGATTTAGATTTATTTATAAAAATTTAACGAATTTAATAATGGTAATTAAATTTGATTAGAAAACGTTTCGTTATTTTACTCCAGAATAAAAAAGAAAACATGAAATGCATTCATTGCCAAACCAATAATTTAATAATTTTATTTAATAAAATTTAATATATAGTTTTGTTTAATAATAATTTTATATAATAAAATATTTAAATATTTCTTATCAAAATTTAAATTAATTATCAGAGAAATAATGAGGTTAGTAAATTCTATGAAAATGATTTTTACTCTTAATCATAGAATTTAACAACATTCTCTGTTTATTTGCATAAATGACAGGCTAAAATTATATTTCGTATAAAATACTCGTTTTTAAAATATAAACAGCAATTAAATGTTTCTAAATATATGTTTATTTTTAAATATATTTATAATTTTGATCATTTTGAGAAATTTTTCAGAAAATGCTTAAGTAATTCAATAAAATATATGCAAAACATAATTTTAAAAGCAAAATTGCTTGCTTTACTTAAATGTGCTATATTGTTGAATAATATTATTCGAAGGTAAAAATGACTCCAAATTACCTAAAAAGAGAGAAATAAAATTTCTAAAATTATATATTAATCCAAGCTTTTTTCAAATAAATTTTCTGTTTGATACTAAAATCAAGTAATAATATACATTTAAATAATTTTATAATTATTACAAAACATGATGAATATTTTATTGTACTTTAAGTAATGGATCAATTCCAAATAATTTTTATTCAGATTTACATAGGTAACTTAATATCACTGATATCAAAATGAGTTTAATCAATCTAATTAACTAGTATATTTTTCTTACAATCCGTAATAAAATAAACGAAAATATTTTCCCTTTGTTCACTTTTTTTTACAAATTTCGTGAAACTGATGTAGTATGAAAAAAGAATTCAGAATCTAAAATTTATCAGTTCCGATAACTTCATTTCTGGGTTAAAAGTTTAAATTCCCTAGGGACAAGTAAATGGATAAATCTTTTCAAGAGAAAATCTTTGGTGGAAAGTTTTAAAACAGTTAATGCGAACTTTTTAAAAAAGATACTGAAAAAGTACACTATTTTAAAGATTTCACGGAAGAGTTCGATTGGAAATGCAAAGGTTTAAGGCCTTATATTTAAACTTTTGTAGGATCAATGATAATGTATTTAAGCTTTCTGAAATTTTAATGACAACCAATATCGAATGCGCATTTTTTTCTCCATAAATATATTCTTATTCAAAAAGTTTAAAATATATAAATTTTTAAATTATAATATTTAAATGACTCAACAAATTATATCATGTCTATGCAATAATATTATGGTTATTTAATTTCAGTTGGTTGCAATTTAGTCTTCATCTTGTATTTCGAAATAGTTTCATAAATGTTTTTAAATAATTTTCAGTTTAGCTTGCATATTTTAGTGTATATAAGCGTAATATATTTTAGCATAAGCTTGTATATTTTAATTTTTCTTTTCATCTGGGAGTTATAATCCTATAATGATATAATATAAATTTGAAATAAATTGACTATACTAAGTAATGATTAAGGGTGCGGTTATTTATTCATAATCAATAGTAACATTTCAGTTGAAATACAAATACTTATTTACAATAAAATTCTATTATTTTCTGGAAATTTTCACATTATGTAATTACTATATACCAAGATGGCCAAGACGTCGACTATGGTCGACTGGAAGACCGCGAAGATATTTTAGGTAGTCCACGCGATCATCCCGATAATGACTTCGGATATTAAAAATTTAATTTATGACTTATGACATAGAATCAATGAATTATTTAAAATAAAAATTTACTACAGTCTGAGCTTTAAAACCCAAAACAAACTGTGCAAAGATTTACGATTTCAAGATTTATGATTTAAGGTTTACGACTTATAAAACCTAAAACGGACATGATAAGCGCTATTAAACATTAAAAAAACTATAGAAAGGTATGCATCTCAATTAAAAAAACATGAATTGAGAAACTTCAAAAACATCGAAAAAGAGTGCATCCATAATCCAAATATTTACAAATTGAATTTGTATTTGAAATCATACTTTGGATCGAGGTATCCTTGCGAATCTGCTTTTTCAATAATGAACAAAAAACAAATATTGGTCGCATTTAGCAGATGAACATTTAATTTCGTGTTTATATATTGCAATAAGCTCGTACCAGCCACAATATGACAAACTCGTCGCAGATATAAAGTGCCAAATTTCAACTAAAAGAAGTGAATAGGATGGTCAGTGTTTGATATATGAATACTTTGACTATTTTTGTCAGTAAATTCTTATTTTGTAAATGTTAATATTAAGTTTTTTTAAAAAAAATTACATAATTTACCATATTTTCTTGTTACCGAAAATAAACATGTTCCTTAGTTTAGCTCTGACATTGGTAGACCACCTTCGATTTTTTAAATCTGGAGTAGACCCCGGATTAAAAAAGTTTAGCCACCCCTGCTATATACCATTGCATTTATTGTAATGTCTCCGTTTGTAATACGGCCTTGGAAATTTTTTTAAAATTTAAGCATGAAATGATTGACAATAGGATCATAAAAATCGTTATATTATGTTCTTCAAATTTTATATCGAACTCATACTTTGTAATCCAATAAACTATTTTCTTAAAGATACATTTAAGTTATTGAAACGAAAGACATAGATATTCATATTATCTAACATGTGTCATAAAAGCTGGATTTATATTTGTATCGCAGAACTTCTAAATTTATGTCAAAAATATTATATATTGAAAATGTGTTTTATTTTTTAATTATATCTAGGATACCATTATTTTAAATTTAATAAAGAAAAGTGTTAAAAATTATTTTCTCAAGACCTTTTTTTAACACTCCTAATACATTTTGATCACTTTTGTAATCAAAAGTTACATAAATCACTTGCGCATATATAGTTCAATCATCATATGCTGAATTTTTTGCCTTATTTTTCCAATTATTAATTTTGTTGTAAATGATATAAATTTCATTATTATAGTATTATAAATTTTTGTCCGAATATTTCCTCAATCTACAAGAAATTTTTCAAAAAATTTCATATGAAAATCATTATAAATTAAAAATACTTTCTGTTTAAATCTGAAGCAATTATTAAAATTAATCAAATATATAAATACAATTTCTTTTCAATATGGAACTAATATTGAGCTCAAATATTTTTCTATTAAATTGTTTTCAGTACCGTTATTTCAAATAATAATTTATTTAAAATTTATTTTATACTTTCCTTACACCATATATATAAATTTAGAGATTGTTGAGAAAAGCATACCAAACAATAATAAAAATTTGTGCGTGTCTAATTATTTTATTGTATAAATCAGTATATTTGTTAATTTCTTTTTAAATTTATGAGACATACACTAAATAAGTATTTGAATAATTTTAATTTATTTCAAATTGTTTGGTTTGTTAAACACAAAGGCAGATAATTTAAATTCATACAGATAACTGAATACAAGAATACGTTTTCATAAAAATTGAAATTTTAATAAATTAATTTGATAATGAAAATAACTTTCAATTTTTTAATCATTAGTGATTTGATGTCGTTTTTTTGTGAACATAATTTTAAATAATAAATATTGTCAAAAGATACCTTCATGACTCACTATCACCATTCATTCATGTCTCATATTGGTTTATACGATTTTACCAGTAGTCAATATTGACCTTCTCAGTAAGTATGATACATAATTTTCAATAAACGAAACAATTGTTCACTTAATTCAAACTTAAGTAATGTAACATATATCAGTTATTTTAATGATATTTTAGGAAACAATATCTAAGTGAATTTATTATATAAATATTAGTTTGGGGAAAAAGTAATCCATTATTTTTTTCGGTAGACGTCTGTAGTGATCGATATCTCGTGAGGTATCTATCAAATAATTTCAGATTTATGCTTGTTGGAAAGGTGACATTTGACATTAAAATATCCTCTTGCGGTTTTTTGTTTGATTCATTCAGTTACGAGTACAAGGTTTTAAAAATGGAAGACAACAAACAGAAAATTCAATACATTTTCGTTTTTCTCTTGTAACGGCGAAAAAGATTGCCAGGTGGCTAAAATTGTGAAAGGTGTTTATCGTCCTATATATGACTGTAACAATCAGTTACGTACAATTTTTGTTTCGTCGATTCCGTTCGGGTATTTTTGATGTTAGAGATGCACCTCGCACGTGGATACAGCACCGTCGAAAATGTCTATAAAATATCAAAAATGATCGAAGTTAACCGCATGTCAGCAGTCGTAACGCGCAAGACCTAAAAATCTACATGAAAGCTGTTTTAAATCTTTTTACAAAGTGAATCAAATAGAAGTTACTTAAAGTTCACGTAAAAATAATGGACTTATTTTTCCCCAAACTAATATATAACTATTATATCTTGCTGGCCAACCAAAATGCGATAGCATAAACGACGAAATATAAGACAGCAAAAATGAATTTGACTGAAAACATGTGATACAAAGATAAGACAATTGAAAGAGTAAACTATTGTGAGTTGGAGTTGATAATTAAATCAGTAGTTAATGTTGCTGCATACGATTTTAAACATATCTCTCAATGTTTACGAATAAAATTCTTTCCATATCTTTGAGTATTTCAAGTGATTTTTAGATGTTTACTTCTTTTCTAAACGTTGCCAAGTTGTTCTAGTATTGAAGTAAATGATACATCCGGTGATATTTATTGTCCAATGACGTACCGCTTGTTTCCCGTTAGGGGTAGATTAGAAGTCCAAGAAAAAGAAAATTCAAACTCCAAAGAAACTAATCCGATGAATGGATAAAGTAGACCTATTGAATATTGCCTGCCAGACAAGTTATATTATGCCTTTACTTTCTTATAATATTCCTGACGAGATATTCGCATGGTATTTTAGGATGAGTGGTTTCAATTTCTCAAGGATGCATGACTTTTCAATGTACCTGTATTACCTACAACTAGAGGAACGCAGGATTAAAATCCATTACCACCATACACACCTTGTTGTATGATGCAGATTACAAATTCTTAATCCATGCACGATTGAACATCAAATTTTTTATTTTTAATTACGGAGCTATAAAATTTATAAATATTAATATACATACTTTTAAGAATAATCTGTATTCTTATATATATATATATATATATATATATATATATATATAT
>JAPDSC010045641.1:10317-22229 GCA_026290005.1 Latrodectus geometricus
TATATATATATATAATTTTTGCAATGGGATAAATCATAAAAATTAACAATTATGTAATATCATTAAGCAATAAAATGGTTTAAACGTATTTCTTTAAAATATGAAAATAAATATCATTTCACATGCTTTTCATTATTTTATTTTCATCTGTTTTTGATATTATGAAATATTTTGAAATGTACATGATATTTTGAAGAAATAATCATACTATATATAAGTCACAAAAATCTAATGAGTATGGAAATTAATAAAAAAATCTAATGCATGCTGATAAATTTAATGAATACCAGCTTGTTTTGGAGTTTTCCATGTCTGTATCTACACACAGCATGATATTTAACATCATTACTGATTTAATATATCTATGTTTTTGTGGGAGCATTTCAAACTTAACTTTCAAAGAGCGAAAGCTCGTATCCTAAATATAAATTAGAGGGAGCATTGTTTATGAATTTGATTAGGTTCTGTTTAAATAAATATGTAAATTGTCTGCATATTTTTATGATTTTACTTTTTGTTTTTGGAAATTTATTTCATAAGATTATGCATGTGAGAAAACATATGCCATTATTTTTTACCCAAACAATCATTACAAAGTGTAACTGAATATAAATTATGCTTTTTTTTCTTCCCTGGCAATATAGAAGTGTTGTAATTCGTTTTAGCAAGACAGACTCACTTCACACATATCTAACTTTAGGAACTTTGACGTATGTGTAGTGACGAAAAGGTTTTTCGTCAGTCATACGTGCGCTTGACATCCAGTTTAAATACGTCAAAAGGATGGAAATCATCAAATCTTCGATGATCATTTAATTCAATGAAGTAACAGTCATCTATTCCTTAATAATCATTTAATTTCAATAGGCCTATAGTTACAAAGTTGATCAGCACACACTCCTGTAGAACTTTTGTAGAGCTTTTGTCAAAAACAGATATTTTGAGTATATTTTTGGAAAATTTGATGGTTTAAAACAAATCCTAACTAAAGAAATTTTGTCAATACCACACACAATATTGCCAAAATATTACGACAGGCTTTGTTCATCAGGTTTGTTGGAATTCAAAGTACTGGCGAAAATTTTCAATATTTAATATGAGAAATGATAAGAAATTTTCAATTAAATACATTAAAAAAATTAAATTATTGTAGTGTTAAATAATATTGTGCATCGACATTTCTATTTTCAAAAACAATAAATTGTATCGGTGTAACAGTGTTGGAAATCGTCTCCTTTACTCAAAAAGATTCTAATAATTAAATATAAGTGTTATACGTGTCAGATTAAAAAATAAGAAATTCCAAAGGGTACTCTTTTACACAGTACTTTTATATAAATTGATAAAAATATTAGCAAAATAAATTGTATGCTACAGTGCCAACTAAAATAGATTCTCCTAATTTTTCAAAACTTATATAATATTATTATAAAAAGAGGATACTTTTTGTACCCGTATTGAACTCTTATCGCTGTTATAGTTATACGTCTTTAATAAATGAAAGTCAAAGTCATGAGTCAACTTAAAATTAATAAAAGTAAATTTTATAACCATAAGTTTTGCTTATAATAAATATGTTACAAAATATTTCAACTAAAGAATACTTATAATAAATTTTATAGCCACAAATTTTGCTTACATTATAGCTACAAATTTTGCTTACAATATAAAATATTTTCAATCAAACTACTTTCTATATAAAATGTGTTTAATTTATTAAGTTAAATAACAATTTATTGAAAGTAAGCAAGAATATATTTCATTTTAATAAAATTATTTTTCACTTTAAATAAAAATATATAAACGCAATATTTTCTTTTTACAAAATAAGATGTTTATTTTTGTATTATATGATAGAAATTGAATGCGTAAGTCGGAAGCAGTTTTCAAATAATACGATTTTGTTTGATGTATGGTTTTAGTAAAATGTTTGCAAGATAAAATATATAAAGATTGTCATTTCCAAACAATATCACTCAATGCAGTTTGTTCACTTTTGTCTGAAAGATTGTAAAATATCATAGCTATAAAAGATTTTTATTATGTTTATATTTTGTATTTTTTCACTTTCTTCTCTTCTGATATTTGTTTCAACAACATGTGTTTTCATTCATGCCAGTAATTTTTTTAACGTAAACTTATAAAATATTAAAGTACGATATGCTATTTTCAAAGATACTTGTTTTATAACAGACTTTGTTATAAACTTAATAAATAAATATTTTACAATGTATTAAATTTGCTTCTATAAACATATTCTGTATGAATTTAAAGCATATTTATTTTTTCCAATATAATTTAAACCCATTATTACTGTATATACCCATTTACTTAACACAATATAATAATGTTGTTGTTGTTTTTAATGATAATTGCCGACGCCAAGCCCGCCCATTACAGAGACTAGGCGATTGAAGTCAGAGAGCCTTCCCTTTTTTTAATAGAGGTGGTCATTTTCGAAGGTGGAAGTACGACTTTTGGCTCATTGATGGCAGCACCGCCTTAATCTTCCAATTTAGAGATTGAAACCAGTGAAGACCCAAAGCCTGGCTCCAACCACCACCAGAGGTAAACATGGAGGACATTGCGACCCGACGGATTTAACGTGCCCCAGTCGCCATTAGTGAACACGACGGAACTTCGGCTAAGCCGGGATTCGAACTCACCACCTTTTGGTAACGAGAACGACACCCTAACCATCCAGGCCACCATGGCCCTCATCTAATAATGTGTTAGTATAATTACCCATAAAGTAAATTTACACACGCTGAGTTTAATGTATGTAACACATATTAAAAAAAAGGAAAATGTAGATAGTTTTTTCTTTCATATATATCCAACTGAAATTATTATTTATTATTATTTTATAGGAAACACTAATATATTAATTTTTTTATTTTTTACATTTTCTTATAAGCTGAAGACATAAATTAGAACTCAATTCAAGTAAATAATCCATAGAATACTTTAATTTAGTCAAATATATAAATAATTATCATAATTATTTTTTAATAAATACGATATTGCAAGCACATTAAAATATTTATCTTTAAAATTGAAGAATCATTGAAAACTTAAAATGATTTCATTAGCTTTTATTAATTTCATAAAACTCCTAATTAATTTTTGTATCACAAATTCGGTAGAATAAATTATTTTATAAATAGAAATTTAATTTAGGGTTACAAAATATTATTTATTTTTAAAAATTAAAAATGAATTATTTGAAGAATTTTCACAAATTTTATGTGATTCAAATATTGCGAAACTATTTTTTTATTTAATATTTACTATTTTGCAAATAGTTTTAATGTATATAAATATTTTTATACCTATAAAGAATTAAAAATATACTATCATATATTTATTTCAAAATTTTAATTTTCTGCATTACTTTCTGCATTTTGGTTTTAGGGAAAATGTATTGCTGCAAGAATTAATATATTATTCTAGAAGAATGCATAAAATATAATATCTTATCCCATACTAAAGTAATTATAATAATGTTTTTAAAGTACATTTATTTATTTTTAACATTTTTTCTTACAACTTTCAAGTATTTACAAATTAAGAAAATTGTTCATTACAATTACAAAATCGTAAATATATTTAACACATGTTTCATAATCGTAAATTCATTTAACACGTGTTTCTAATTTCTTTTATGTGTCGAATTATGAATTTGATTAATAATGCATCTCAATTACAGAACTTTAGGATCATATCGTGCCATAAATTATAAAAAAAACGTAAACAAATAGTTTGATTAAACTAAATTTTTTCTGTAACCTTAATAAAAATCATATGCGAAAAAAACGTTTTTAATTACATATTCATATTTCAATTATTTATAATAAAGTTTTATTTTACTTTAATAAAATACACATTAAAACAAGAAAAAAATCTTTTTTGATAAAGAATTATTTAAAATGTATCTCGTAGCAAATACATTTAGTGATATATAGTAATTTATTGTCGGTTAATAATTATTTGTTAAAATATTCCTGAGGAAGCAGTTTTACGAAAAGAGTTTAAAAAGATTAAGTGTAAATGACTTATGGTAAATATTTTGCTTAATTTCAGAGAAAAATAATTCTTTATATATAGAATATTAATAAGAAATTATTAAATTATTTATTTTTATTTTTTATAAAAATGTTTTATATAATTTTAATTTTTAACAAAATGATTACTAAATGACGAGAAAATGCAATAAATGAAATCAAATCACTATTAATGATGGATATAATTTGACTCACTATTAATACTAATTATTTTCACATTTAATATACTTTTACATTTTTTTAGTATTAATTAATTCTTCATTTAATATACTTTTACTTGTATAATTTAAGATATTTATAATTTACTATATTACTATTATAATAATAATTTTTTAAACTAAAATATATTTATAGCTAAAAAAATAGATTAAAAATAGTTAACATATTTATGATAGAATATCATAAATATGTTAACTATTTTTAATCATACATATTTATGATAGAATATCATATAGTTAACATATTTATGATAGAATATCGATAATCTTTTAAATAATGTAAAACTAATATGAACGTCAGTTTAATATTTCCTTGAATGCGTAAATTCTCTTTTTTAGCATTTTTATTTGAAAATTTTTTACTCATATTAACTCTTAACAGACTTTTCAAACTTTCAGATATTGTTCAATTACTTATTTGACAATTGCACATTTTGAAGCTAAATAAGGGAAAAAATTAAATAATAGTTAGAAATTTAAATGTTTTTTTAATAGCTGATCTAAAACTTTCATTTATATTCCTATAAAAGATAGTCTATAAGTAAGTCGTATATCATCTAATACGAGCAACGTTTTTACTGATAATTAATTATGAAGAAGATGTTATGAATTACAAGATTTAAACTTAACAGCGTATAAATAATCATAACGTATAGTTTTTTCCTGTGAAAAACCGAATGAAATGTCGATAATCCTTACACAAAATCTAATTTAGAGTAAAATCTAGTAGTGAATTTTTATAAATAGTAAAAATGACTGTGTTTAATTATCTTTTCGAGCAATATTAATGCAACTGCTTATTACATAAAATCACAACTCTAATTTTTATTAAGATTTATATGATCTAAAATGTTTAAATAAGTATGTTAAATAAGTATAATACTCAATATTAATAAAATGTTTAAATAAGTATAATACTCAATATTTTTATACCTTATATTGTTTGGAAAAATGTTATAATTCTGATATAAATTACTAGTTTCTGATTAAGATAAGAAATTTAACACTTTTTGTTCAAACTTTTTGTTTGTTACAAATTGAAAATTGTAAAGTTAATCCTTTATTGAATTATTTAAAGCAATGTTGTTTTTTTGAGTTTTTTTTAAATTTTAATTTAATGTTTGTAGTTATTTTAACATTTACCTTTCTTAAAAAATAATTATTTGATATTTTCAATGAGACTTATGTCTTTCATATTTCTAGTTGTTTTTATTTCATAGTATTATTCTTATTTTTCCCTTAAAACAATTCATTTGTCAGTATATTAATGTAAGGTCTGGGTTAGATTTCTTTTCAAGTTAATTATTTGATCATAATATAAATACTTAAGTGGATAACTAACTATAGTACAATGATGATTCAAATAAATTTCCTTGAAAATAAACAGAAAATATTTAATTTTTAATTCCTTGTTAATCTTATAGATACGTATCAGAAATACAATAATTAAAAAACTACTAGAATACACCAATATTTTAGGAAATTATATTGCAGCTAATTTTTGAGCGCATTAGTTAATTCAAAATTAATTATTTCTAGACCAGTTCGATAAATATAAATGTGCTTATTTAAAATATTTTTTTGCAGTCGTTTGTTGATATTATCCTGTTGTTAAACTTTAAGCATTAATTTTAAATAGTTTGTTCTCCTATATCTATTATAATCAATAATTCATATTTTTTAGAATGTTTTTTAGTTTCAAGTGTTATTATAATATATATATATATATATATATATATATATATAAAAGCATACACAGAGAGAAAAGGAGATACATTGGGAACGAAGAATTTTTTTATTGATATATGAATACAGATAATAAAAAATTCACCTCACAATTATTATAATAAATGCAATAACTCTTCCATTGCTCGTTATATTAAATATATAAATATATCTTTTGAAATTTTAAACTAAATATTTCTTAAAACTATCCGTGTCAATTCGCATACTATACAAATTAGTTATTTAGGATAAAGATTATTAAGGAAATTTATTTTCAAATATTCACTTTAAATATTGTGTTTTTTTTTTTTTTTTTTTTTTTTTTTTTTTTGTATAAGAAGAATAGCTATGTTCCAATTCAAATAGGAATTGCTGATTTAAAATGAGAAATGAAATCTTAAAATCTGATGTATTTTTAAATATTTTTTTTAATTTATCATAGTTAAAATCTTTCAGTCCTGCTGAAAAAGTTTATTGAGCTCATTGTATCCATTGTATTTTGAACCAATTCATTGTCTGTTATTGAAATTCTACTTTTTATCCAAGCTTCTCCTATTGTCTGCATTTAATGGAAAATTCTATTTCTTCCGTTTCTTCACATATTCTATTATTTACTTTGAGAATTCCATTCATTTAAAAGGCGAAATTAATTAGTTTTATTTAAATATATACCTTAATTCAAATAAAGTATACTCGTTTGAATGAACCTACAAAAGTGTGCCTTATTCCAAATTTATTAATCCCGACACTCCACCTGCATTAAAAAGTTTTTTTTCGTTCCTCATCCTTTTTAAAATTATTTTATACAATTGATATGCTTGTGAAATATAAAATGCATTTTCTATTATATTTTTTGAAGGATGACAAATGTTAAAAATAAACAGTGACACTACGTAGAGAGGTAATAAAGGAAAGTGAATAGTGTAAAGTGCTTAAAATTTATATTGATGAAAATTTAGAGTTCTCAAATTAAAATAATATTATTTATAAGTATACACGGATGTTCAACAAAATCAGTTTATTTCATGAATGGGACCATCAAAGATAACGAAAGCGACTTCTTTGTAATTAATTAACTGCAAGTCATGAACAAATGGAATATATATATGAGCAACGGAATACACATTGAAGAACACATAAAATATACAATATGGACAATGGAATATACATAGAAGAACACATAGAATACACAATATGAACAATTTAATGCAAATAGAATACACAATATGAACAATTAATGCACTTAATGCACAATATGAACAATAAATGCACTTAGAATACACAATATGAAAAATTGAATGCACATAGGTTACACAATATGAACAATCAAATACACATAGAATACACAGTATGAACAATGTAATACACATGGCTTAAAATGCTAAGCAAAACGTATTGACTCATTGGTAAATCGACATATTAAGGAAGTATTTCAATTTTGTTACGAGTTCAAACCCAGTTTCTTCATAATTTTTTGCAGTTTTGTCACAATATTTAGGCTAAATATTCAGACATGGCAATAAAGAAATTGCTTTAGAAATATGAATGCAATTTATGTTAACATGATAGGAACTTTGATTTACTTATGTTGTAAAATAAAAGTTTTTACATATAATGCACAAAACAATTAAAAAATTATCACGTACGTTTTTTTAACTAATGAAACACTCATGAAAGTGAAATATTTAGAACAACTTTCCTCTCCATTGCTTTTCAAAAATTCGATCGATAGTTTCGAAACTTTATACTGAAGATTGTCTTGGAAAAGATGTCTTCATTTACTCATCCCAATAGAAAATTAACATTTAACTCTAACAGGAAATGATTGAAACTAATAAATTTTAATTTACGACTTCCTTTTCTCGTTCTTTGCAAGTGATTCAAAATTCTCTAGAATAAAAGTAATTATTTTTGGGGTATTGCTTTACTTGGAAAACTTCAATAGAGTAGAAAATTTTAGCTATATTATATCACACCAACTGAAATAAAATTTCATTCAAAATTGCTTGTTTTGCTATAAATGTAGTCATATATTAGACATTTACTTTAAATTCATAAATAATATTCATTTTATTTATCTACTGAATAGTAGTAACAGTTACTTTGAAATTACTATTTTTAGAAACTTGGGTTTTTAAATTAATTTTGCTTCCTTGTATTTTTTAAATATATCAATATTTATTAATGGTTTAACTTTTCAATATGTGTACCAAACATTTTCTTCTTAAATCATCGAAGAGTTTTGTCTCAAACATATCATTTGAAACTTACCATATTAATTTATTAATGAATCAGATACCAATTAAAAGTAAGAAAATACATTTTCTAACAGAATTATAAGAAAATTGAAAATGTAGTTATCAAAAAAATTAGTTAATTTCGAGCAGCAAAATTATACACTGAAAAAAAAATTAGTTATTAGGATATATGTCTATGCACTTTAACTGTAGACATGTTATAAATAGACCAAAATTAAGTATTCATATCATGTGTTTTCCATTTAATATCAAAAATTAGCAAAATACATACTTTCAAGTTTTAAATATTTGCAATCTTATCATAATTTATTTCAAAATCCAAAGTTTATTCATTTTTATGTTCATTAAATAAATTAAGTAATTTACAATAAATCTGAAAAAAAGGTGATCAGAAATTTAGATTAAATATAAAGACATAAAAAAACAAACCTTTAAACTGTAAATGTTTTAGCATTAAAAAATAATATAAATTGATCATTTTAGATTTTTATATGAGTATTTTCTTAAGTTAAAATGAAAATATGCAGTATAATGAAGTGCTTCATAATCATTTGTTAAATGTTAATTTAAGTTGGAATCTAACATTCTTTTAAACATTTGTACTTGGAGATAAAACTACAGTTTTTACACCAATGACATGAGATATAGAAGGAATTATTTACCATATGAAATATTCGCCAGAAACAAACTAATAAATTTAACTTTCTCAAAGATTTTTTTTTTAAATATTGCTAAAAATTTCTGAAAGAACTCATTAATTAGTCTTAGTAATAATATTAATTAATACTGTCTGTACTATCTGTTCATTAAATTTATTTGTCATAGAATGAGAATTGAATATTTATTGTTCATTTCTCACCCCATATAACAGAATTACAAATAATCTTGCATGGCAATTAGAATCATATTTACGAAAATTATTCATAAATGATACTTGTCTTTCTGAGTAACATGATTTAAAGTAAGATTTAGACCTATTTAATCAAATTCATGTCACTCAGAATTTGCATTATGATAAGAAATGACAAAACTAAATCTAACATCTAAGCAAACAACCCCTTAACATTTAAGATAATCAAGTCCTAAAAATATTGTATCATGAGAAATCAATGTTTCCGAAACAATGAGAGGAGTTCCTAAATTCATTTGCAAAATTAATACTATTAATTAACAATTTCGTTAAATTATAAAGTAATGAAACTAGTAACTTGCTAAACAAGGATCGCCACTTATTCCCATTGGTGCAGAACCCTTCTGTGGGATCAATTTAAAGACCACAAAAACCACTGTTCTTAGCTTGGAAAAACAGAGGATATACGAAGCTTGGCTCAATACCCCTGGTCAAACCCACGCTGAAAGTATGATCTGCGGATTATCAGCGAGGAATTGCCTCTGAAATTTTAAGATGCTCCAGAAAATACGTTTAATCGTAGGCTTCATAACTGGCCACTACCATTTCAGAAAACACCTCCATGAAATTGTATTGTTTCAGCAAAGCCCTATCTGCAGGAAATGTCATATGCAAGAGGAAATGGCCAAGCATATCATTTATGAATGCGAGGCCCTTACCCTCTCTAGATTGACTTCTTTAGGCATCATCCATACTAGAGTTACACCTAAACTCCATAAAGGGGTTATCGGACTTTATTAATAAAGTGGATGACCCGAGGAACAGGAACTAGGAAACATTGGGTTTGGAGTTTGCGGGACAAAATGCTAATTAAAGCTGAGGTGCCCAATAACATACAAACGCAACTCTAAGAAGAAGAAGAAATCTAATATACTATTAATTCTATAAATCCAAAGTTTGGTTAAAATTTATTTAAATAAATGCCTTATTATTTAGATGGAAATCAATTTTATCCCTCATTAAAGTAATGCTTTTAAGTATTTAAATATTCTTCTAAGGCAACAAAAATTAATAGATTATAGGTTTTTCTATTAAAAAACACAAAAATATATGACATATCAACACATTTACATTTAAAGTGATCATACCTAACTAATAGTAAAATAAATAAACTAATGAATAATTTAGATTACTTTTTAAAAAGTAATCTAAATATTTTCTTCAGATAGAAATGCAAACATCTTAGCTTAAAAACAATTCTTCACCTATAATGAAAAGCATTTGTTTACACTATGAATATATTTCCTCAAAATTATTTTGAAAAATGTGGGTATAAAATTGTATTGTTTCGGTATTTAAGGAAACTATTATTTTGCCTAAAAGAACTTCCAAAAACAGGTGAAAATAAAGTAAGCAGGAAAATAAGGTATTGCTGAAGCTCTACCACGTAGGCAGCGAATATTTCTTTGAAATAGAATGTTTTCTTTCGTTGAATTTACTTTTTACATTTTAGAAAGATGTTGATTTGTGTCTCTTTTATGATAGAGAAAGAGTGACGGAGGAAGCTTCAATTCTCTCTATTTGTTCTTTATTTTATATTTTCTGTGAAATGTGTTTTGCAAGGAAATGAGATTTGTCACGGCAAGAGAAACTTTCGCATGAAGCATGAAAATCATTTTCCCTCAGTAAAGTAAAATCTGAAGTTTATTCCAAATTATTTATTTCTTCCTATTTCAAGTGTCTTAGAAAAAAGGCTTTATTTCTACATCCATGCAAATTTGCTATTAAACTATATTTTTTGTTTTATGTGCAAGTATTGTTGGATCTTATTGATTCAAAATTATTTAATTTGTAAACATATATTGTAGAATTTCCTTCTTTTTCTAAGTTTTATTTAAATATTAAGATTAAAATCATGCAAAGTTAATGGAGTTAATAATAATAAGTTATTACATTTTTACAATTAATTACAAATTTGAAGTTTTTAAAAAAAATTAGCACGTTTCTGACTTTGATAAAGGTCGAATTGTAGCGTAGCGGGATTGCGGTTTATCTTATCGCAGTATTGCTGCTCGCTAATTAAAGCTAATTAAACTGGTCATGAGATCCAATGACTGTTAGCAGAATATGGAATCGATGGGTTGAGGACGGTAATACGGAACGCCATGTGGGATCTCAACGGCCACCTATCACTAGCAGCCGAGAAGACAGGCATATTATCCGCATGGCCGTAATGGATCGTGCAACCACGTCACGAGCCGTGAGTCAAGAAACGGGGTCGTTTGGAAGACAACCAGTGTTTACACGAACAGTTCGACGACGTTTGCAGCAGCATGGACTCTCAGCTCGGAGATCATGGCTGCGGCTTCCCTTGATGCTGGGTCATAGACAAGAGCGCCTTCAATGGTGTGATCAACGACGAATCTGGGCACACGAATGGTGAGACGTTATCTTTTCAGATGAATCCAGGTTCTGTGTACAGCATCATGATGGTCGCATCCGTGTTTGGCGGAATCGTGATGAACGCACACTGGTAGCCTGTATTCGTCATCGTCATACTGGCCTATCACCTGGCGTGATGGTATAGGGTGCGATTGGACATACGTCTCGGTCACCTCTTGTTCGCATTGACGGTGCTTTGAACAGTGAACGTTACATTTTTGGTGTGTTACGAACCGTTGCTCTACCCTTTATTTGAGCCCTGCGAAACCCTACGTTTCAGCAGGATAATGCCCGACAGCATGTTGCCAGTATTGTACGGACCTTCCTTGATACGGAACATGTTCGGCTGTTGCCC
>JAPDSC010045642.1:0-26930 GCA_026290005.1 Latrodectus geometricus
AAAACTCCTTTGTGGGAATGTATGATATTTAAGAGAAGGAAGATTTAAGCAAATGCTTTTATTTATATAATGTTAAGAAATACAAAATAAAATGATAATGTACTTAATTTTCTTTAAGTAAATGAGATGGACATTTTGAAAATTAATTTATATATATATACTGCTGGGCACCATAATTGTAACATCCAGAAGAAAGCATGCAAATAACATGAAATTTACAACATGCTTTAGTGGTGTTGAGGATGTAAGATATGCAAATGATTAGAATTTCAGCGCAAACGCACATTTGCGGTGCCACTTTATAGCGCTAGTTAAGGCTTGGAAATTTCGACGATTTCAAGTTCAGCAATTGTGTTTTTCTTGTGGTTTGTTTTCACAAAAAAATGATCGATTATTCCTCATAGAAAAAACGATCATTTTTTGATCAAGTATCTGAGTTGGACAGAGGATGGATAGTGGCCTACTGAGATTGTGGATTATCTTTCAAAGAAATCGATAGTCATGTTGGACGAAACCAAAGGACAGCAATGTGGATATGTGGTTGTTGGATGCATAAGGGTACGACAGACGAACGTATTCGATCGCAGCCACCATATTGCACCACTTCACATGATGACAGACAAATAGTGCGCATAGCAGTAACGGATCGCTCAGCCACATCACGAACAATAGAACAGCACATTCAATCTATAACCCATCATCCAGTGTCTGCGCGTACCATTCTGCACTTTCAGAAGAGTGGTCTGTCCACTGGACGTCCATTACTTCGTCTAACCCTTAACACAGAACCACAGACAATCTCCGTGGTGAATGGCCCTATGAAACAAAGATGTGGTTAATAAAACGGAATTAAGTTGTCTTTACTGACAAGTCACTTTTCTGTCTGCAACTCCACGATGGTCACATTTGAGTCTGGAGACACTGAGGAGAGAGGGTGCTGAACAGCGTTGTGCATCACCACATTAATACTGCACTGAGTATTATGGTATGAAGCGGTATTGGATAGCACTCTACATTTCTCTAATATACATTGCCGATACTTTAAACAGTCATCGCTACATTTCTGAGTTGTTGGAGCCACTTATCCTTCCTTACATCCAGGGTTTGCCCACAGCGACATTTTAACAAAATAATGCGTGAATACACGTGGCACGCATTGTCCAAGAGCTCTTTGTCAATTGCAGAGATTGAATTATTATCATGGCCGACTCGCTCTCCGGATCTTTCACAAATAGGAAACATGTGCTCCATGTTTGTTCAATGATTGACTCAGATTATATCCCAGCTGCCACACCAGATCAACTTTGGCAATGTTTGGAAGCTGCTTGGTCTGCTGTACTCCAAGAACACATCCAAAGTCTCTTTGAATCAATGTTGAACAGAGATGATCTGCAACAATGGTGGCTACTCTTGCAACTAATTTTGGCAGCAACCACACTTTGCAGAAGACTATAAATTTAATCATTTGTTACTTTACAAAATATATTTTTTTTCTTCTGATAGCTTTTGTCTTTCTTCTTGGTGCTGCTATAGTATAGTATCTATTAATTAATCTGAAACCTCTATTAACATTAAAATTAGTCTTCGCTGTTCTTAATATACATCCTAATCATTCTTAAAAAATTTTCAATACAGTTTATAATATATTTTTCAACATTATTATCACAACCCCTTCAACCCCTTTACAGTTTGGCCATTTCGGTTGATGAGAAAAGTAGTTATATTTTATACATTATTTTTTTTATTGAAAAACTGCAGTTGTTGACTTTTTGTTCCATTAAATTATAGAAACTTAGATTTATTGTAAAATAAAGTCAAAGTAAAGATATAAAAATTTTAAAGAGGGTGTCAGAAAAAGTATTTATTTTATTAGTTCATCATTATGTCTGACAGCTTTTTCAAAATTAAATATGAGGTTAAATTTTGTAGGATAAATGTTTTTTTAAAAACAAAATAATTGCTTTTGAAAATATCAATTCTATTCCATATTATCTCTTATTGTTTAAAATTGAAAATTAATTTTAATATTGAAAAACTAAATATCATTTTTGTCATGTATTTAAACAAAAGTTTTGCTTTTACTTGTAAAAAATTGTAACATGCTAAAAATATAAACTTTGTTAAAAAAAAAACTCTGCTTTTATAAATATCAAAATATCAAAATTAACACCTAAATTTAAAACCTATTCACACACAAAATACTTAATTTGGTTAGGCCATTTTTTACCATTATTTGAAATAATAAATTGCTTATGAGCACGTTAACAACAATATAATCTAATTTTGTTATTAATTGAATTATATCGTTGAGTATATTTAATTTGCTTCGGTAAGATTGCAGTTTTTGCTGTTTTAAAAGCATTTTTCTTAATATCAGATGTTAGTTAATGCATTAGGACATTCTTTTTGTTCGAGAATAGATTTTTATTATCTGAGGTTTTATACATAAAACCTTTATTTTTTTTTAGGATTCTTTAAGAGAATTTTCTAGCATAATCATTAAATTCCACTTTTTTCCCTTCATATCTCTTTTATAGTTTAATTCTTAATGCTAAAACTTTGTTTGTTTATGTTCTTTTTTGCATAATTTTAAACCGGTTTCATTATTAAATTATCAAAAAGTTTATTAAATAAATTTTTTGATCATCTGTATGTTAATTTTCTGTTTTGAAAAGCAATTGAAATTTTGGTGAATAAATAAATTTCATATTCAGAAGCTAACATCAAATAAAATTATTAATTAATCAGATTTTTATATCATGACCGAAATACGAGAATGGTTACATGTTTTATAAATTAAATTAAGATTTTGTTAAGGTTACGAAAAACAGATATTTGAAATAAGAAGGTTGAAATATTACCAAGTTGGCCTTCTGTTTATAAGTTCAATTCCAGCTCAAGTGTTGGTATTTGTAGTGTTTCTGAATCTACATTTAAACCATTGATTATTTTTGTTTTACCTATCGTGTGTAAAACATCATGGTAATATTACAAACAAATCAAATCAATCATTTTAATAAAAACAACAATCAATTATAAACAATCAACAAAACTTTATAAAATTACAATATAAATGAATAAAAATATAATCTGAAAAAACAAAACTTTTATTCTATTACTGAACTTCCTTCGTATATTTAAGCACATAATTAAAATAAATTTTCTCACCATAAACAATAACAAAAACTACCCATCATAAACCTTAATTTAAAAACTCTTTCATTTGCTTCATTCTATATTATCTTATAATTGTGCTTCTCATAGATGATTCTATAACCCATACAAGCTTTATTAAAGAGATTTGTTTCAAGTTTATTATGAGGGTATTTTTCTATAAAAAGTAGGATTTAAATATACAATCAAGATATAAAATATCTACAGAAATAAAATGTTTTTTAGAAATGCATTCTTTTTATGTTTTGCTTAAAAAATAATAATTTTTTAAATTTCAATACATGTATAAATATTTTATGGAAAGCATTTTATTATTAGTTTTTGATAAATTAGCTATTTATTAATATGCATAAGGAAAAATTTTGTCATAAACTTCTCGTGTACACTGTATAATATATTTCTACTAAGAGCAACTATCAACTTGTAAACCTTTATTAAATTAAAGTTTTATTTAATTTGAATAGGGAATATTTGATTAAAGAAAATCATTTTATTCTTACTTATTATAATGATTTACAGTAAGAAATATATTTATAATGCTTTACAGTGAGAAAAGTAATACTGTAAATCATAATAAATATATACTTATTAGCTTTGATATTGTAAAAATAATATTTTATGGTTATTAATGATAAATGTTTCATATTTAATAAGATACATTAATTTTTTAAAGAATTATAGAGATCAATGAATTATGTTTTAAATAATTTAACATTCTTCTTTTAAATATCAGATATTTATAAAAAGGTATTCATTCCATTAATTCTAATTATAGATAAGCAACATAATTTTATATATTTTAGTATCTACTCTAAACTTATAGAATAGGTTTGTTTTTTCAAAAACTTTACAAATTTATTTTTGCACTACTTCGAACTCCTAAAATCAAAATGTTAATCTAATTTGGGAATGATTACTTTTGCTTCGGAAATTCCTAAATTAGGTGTTTTTCCGAAGAATAATACTATATTGCTTACGTAAGATTGCAAATAATGTTACATAATACGTGATTGAATAGAGAATCTCGGAATTCTTATATAAGAAAATTACTTGTGATACATCGATCTAATTTTTCTTGATACAAATATAAATTTGATACCATTTTTAGCACAATTCTAGTTGTTTATCTATAATATTCCAAATATATTTTATTAGAATAAGAGCTTAATCAAATGTAAAATGTAATTTCTCTTTTTATTTAAGGAAAAATGTCAAAATATTACATAAACAATTTCTATTTAATCTATAAAACATATTTATTTAATGTTTTAAAGGTCATTAGTACTATATCATGTGTGTGTATTAAACATATACTACAAAAATGGATAGGTAAATAGATATACCAAATCTGCATAAGCTTTTAAATCACTTTGATCTGTATAATACAAGTTAGGTATATAATATAATCTTATTTGAGAAAATAATGATACTTCTACTTTTCATTAATAATGTGTTATAATTTGAAAACATTAAAATTGCGAAACTAATAACTGTGTGCAAATTTTTACCATAATATTTTTGACGTAAATGCAATTTCGCCAGATTTTTTTACTTACTGTATCAATATAAGGTTTTCGGATTTGCTTTTGATATGGACATCATGTCATTCTTGTATATTTAGATTATTTTTATTGATTCACCATTGCAGACACTGATGTCTGAGATGTAGCTAGCTTCAAAGATAGAGGAAGTCATGGTTGCCTTAGGCAACCTATGCAACTACGACGGATTGTCATGAAAAAGAAGAGTGGTCATATGAAAATCTGCTGATATAGCATGACATTTTATAAGACCACCAGAAAACTATAGATTCTATATTCTGTCTCGAGTGACGCGAGATCAATCTGCGATACCATATATTCTCATCTCGGTAGGCCACAATTCACCAATCAAAATCTGAAACCTGTTGGTAAACATTTTTCCTTCTTACAAAAGGATTCATCAATTTTTCACCAAGCAACAGCATTCCAAGACAGTTTGTATCTAAGAAAGTTATATATATATATATATATATATATATATATATATATATATATATATATATATATATATATATTACTTAAGCTGCTTGTAGATTCTTATAATCTCCCAATTTGTATCTTCCTATGAATGCGTGTGAAAAACTGAACACAGCATATGTTTTTTTGTCATGAAAATTTCATCTTTGTAACGTATCACCTTTTATCGGATATATTATATTAAAACCTGTATATCCGGGTTACTCTCAAAAAACATCGCTGTCCTATAACTTTTCTCTAAATACTATAGAGACTTAAAGAAACTTTTTTATTTTAATTTATGAAATTTGGATATTTCTAATTTAAAAAAATAGAAAACTGAAGACAAATAATAAATTTTGAAGTTAATACCTATACGGCTATAATCTTACAAATTTCTACAAGATTTTTTCTCCAATAAAATAATGCATTTTTTAATTGACATTTAAGCATTTTTGATTTTTAGCAAAAATGAAAAAATTCAAGATTGTTTGAAAATAGTAAATTATTTTTTATACTTTAATACAAATTTTTCTTTTGAAAAATTTATAAAGTTAATTGAAACATTCTGATATTTCGATATTGTATTTGTATACAACCACATTACATTTATATACTTCCAAATTGTATTTATGCATCGTATATAAAAATTGTGTATATCACATGCATGATAAAAGAAATTATAAAATAATATAAGTAACATTCAAATAATTTTAAGTTATTTTTTAAGAATTAATTTTTAATAAATATTTTACTGAATTAATTTTTTAAATTGAAAGGCATATAAAATTTAACAAGTAACACACAAAACAAAGCAGAAATATGTTTAAAAATAGTTTTTTCTTTCATATTATGCAGTACCATAAAAAATAAAATAATTACATTCCATTATTTTAGTTTTAAAAAAGTGGATACCCTTCTTATTTATAAGAAATATAAACACAGAACTCATAAACATTTAAAAACTTGCTTTTTGTCTTAAAAAAATTTAAGTTCGCTTCAAAAAGTTGTAATTATATGAAAATTAGCTAAATAGAAAACATTAGTTACCTTGAGGACAAAAAAGGAAAAATATGCAATATAGAATCTTATTTTTAGTAAAAACATAATTCTCTAAAAAAATTGCAGAAGGATTTCCTCTGATCCCTTTTAAGAAAAAAACTTGATGAAAGTTTCACTGAAGCATAAAAAATTCAAATAGATTTTATAATTTCATATAACAAACAAGTGAAAACTTGCATAGAAGAGAAAACAAAATGTGTAGTTTTTAAAAGTCTTTATTATTAATTTACTCTCTAACCAGTGACGTAAATACCTTTTAGAGTAAAATTTATTCGACCTCAAAAAATATATATACAACATTTATGTATGTATATTACACAGCTTCCTTGAAAACTTTAAAAAAATTTAAAAAGTAGCCTTTTTCAGTGATTTCTCTAAGTAATTTAAAAGCATTCAATAATACTATATAATTACTGTAAATTACATAATTCTGGGAAGCTTAAATGATATTTATTGAGTTTGAATTTTAAAATTAGGTAAAATATTGGAGTCTGTTTAAAAAATTTAAAGTTAAAAAACTTAATAGAATTTTTTCAAAAATAATATTATCGTCTTACAAATTAAAATCATAAGTCTGGAAAATTTCAAATTCATGTACTCTTAACACTCGTCCTTTTTAAATATTCATATTTTTTATAATTGTGAGTTGATATCATAAATGTTTTGGCTGTTGTTCTCTTTATTAACTTTATGAAATTTGTTTATGATTTTAGATAAACAGATTTCAATTTAAACATTTTTCCTTCATTTGCATCTTTTATTATTTTCTTTGGAGAGAAATATCATTTAGAACTATATTTTTCATATTTATTTTAGAATTTATTGTTTGGGATGAAATATACATGTTTTTCATTTCCAGTTGCAAATTCTTTCTTCGTGTTTAAATATTCTTTGTTGTTTCTTAATAATTAAAGCATAAGTTTTTTCTTAATTATTAAAGCATAACATTTTCATTACCATCACTACAGATTTTTTTCCTGGTGATGATTAATTTTCTTTTTCTGAACATTTATGTCCCATCACGAAATTCAAACATTTTTTAAATTGAAATGTAGTGATTGGCTTTTCTTAAAATAATGGTAATATTATGTTATATAAATACTTTTTTCTTGAAATACATATAGCAGTTGCAGAATAATTAAACTTCTATGTTAAAATTATATCTGGTTTTATTTATTAAATATGTTAAATAATGTGTATCAATAAATATTCCTCTAAATTAAATTCTGTAAATATTAGAAAGTAAATAAAATTACATGAACAAAATGTACTTATGAAAGTAGATATGATTTAAAAAATTATTGCACAAAATATTATTAAAATCAAGCGCTAAAACTACTTCCAATCTACAAAAGAATATTGGAAATCTCCGATACATGCTATTTATTTAAAATGTAATATTTCTGAAATGTATAAAACAAACATCTTACTGAACTATTAAGAATTTAAAAAAAAAATAAAACCGATTATTGTACTTGAGGCTTAATATTATAAAAAAAAAACAAAGAGCTCTTTAAATTTTAGATAATCTGATACTTTCTAATAAAAAAAGGGATAGTTTTGTTTAATTGTTTCTTATATTGGTTATTAAAAGTAAAGAAATACATAATAATATTAAATATTCATTTTTATATATATTGTATTTTTCTCACATTACAATTTTAAAATAAACCATTGGTAAATTATTCAAGCTTTACATGAAAGAATGTATTTAAAGATATTTTTATATTAAAGGTCTTGTAATATTTAATTTCTTTGCTCGTATTTAGCATGATGAAAAGAAGGTTCTGTCTCAGATGATAGTATCATAAATTTACAGAAGTTAAAAATTATCAGAAGGTACCCTGCCTGTTTCTGCAGATCAAAACCGCTAAATGTCTCAAAATTAACAACAGATGTATTGCATTGCCTTAACTTATAACACATTGGTAAAATCTATAACTTGATGCTATTTAAATTATCAACATGGGTATAATATGAATTCTAGACTTTAAGATATTTTAAAGCCTTAGAATTTTGGAATTTATTAGAATTGTTAAGCTCTTCCATTTTAATATCTCCAACTGTCTAATTTATAACTCCAAAGAAAAACTACTGTATATTTGTAGAAGAAATTTATTGTTACCAATCGTAATAAAAATTATCTCCTTTAAGTTTAGTTACTATATTAGGATAAAACAAAAAACATGATTGTTAATATTTTTATTTTACATAAAAATAATTATGTGCATAAAAAAATTAAAATAATATAAATTTTAATAAAAAAATAAGAGTTTCTTAGTTAAGTTAAAATAACAAGAATATGAATGTAATTTCAAGATAAGTATAGGTTATTTATTTTCAATATTATAATTTCCTTGAGTTAATATATAAACTTAAAACATTATAAATGTTTAAATTTCAATTTTATTAATAAACTTTACAGATAATAATATTTATTGAACATGATTACAGATAAAATTTAAATTTGGAAAACATTATGATTTATTTTAAAGTAATTTTTTATTGAAATTTTAAGTAAACACTGGCTTTTTGACATTTAAAACGCTTATTTAAAATCTATTGTTTTAAACATAATTATCTATTGTTTTAAAAGTTAACTATTTTATAATGATGAATATAAGTAATGCTATAAAAAAATAAGTATCCAATTTTAAGCAAAAAATGCTGATAAGCTGCACATAAAAGAGGATTTATCTACAACACAAACATTTATTAATCAAAATTATTGAATAATAAAATATTCTGAGTCATAAGGCTATCATAGAATACAAGTAAGGAAACCGCTTAATTTTTTGTGAAACAGCATATACTTACAAGGAAAATTATTGATCATATAAGTATTATGCATCAATTTTGTTTACATATTGCACCGGTTCCTCTTGATTTTTCTCACCATTTCTAAATCAAATCTCTTGCAGAGTTTCTAATTTAAGCAGGAAAGAGAAAAGAAAGTGAAGAACATTATTACTGCTTACTTAGAAATGCAAGCGTGATTTCCCTTGATACTGTCTACACCCGATTGCTTCTCATTCAAAATTTAGCAAGCCAGAATAATTTTATTCATGAATAGTTAAGTCTAGCCATTAATTTTCTCATATGAGACATGTCTAAAGGAAAAAATAAATAGATATTATAGGTAACCAGATATATATAATATCTGGTTGTAGTATGCATATTTGCTTATACATATTACCAATGGTGATAAATCATTTATGCCAATTTTTCACATTTGCATTAAATGATGCATGTTAAATGTTTCCTCAAAATTTATATATTTAAATATTTTTCAAAGACATAAAATAATATCAGAAGTTGGCTACAATTTTTCCATAAACTTTTATAATTGAAATTTACCATATAATTGTTAGTGTCTGTGATTCTATATTCCATAATAAAGGAAAATGCTGCTCCGAAGAATAAAATTTATTCTAACTTTAAACTGAAACATTAAAATCCTATTTTATCAGTAATTTTTAAATTTTTTCTCGATTTTATCCATGATATTTTTTACGTTGTATATTAATGTACAAATAATTTTTCATTAGTTTCCCAAATATATAAATATTAGTTTTCATTGATTATGAATATAATTTTAAATATTAATAATATATTTTTTAAAAAATATTTTTTCCTTACAAAATAACTATGAATAAGAATAAAATATCAAATACAGTCCATGGGTAACAATAGTTATAGAAAATTTGAAATAAAATTATGTTGGCAACACTTATATTGATAATTATAATGGATTTATTTACATCCTATTTTTATATTTTTAACTCTTTTAATGACTAATTTAACCCATTTCTTAACAAAAATATTTAATCTATTGTTATAAAGATACAGAGATTTGATACTAAGCAAAAATCTATGGCATTGCTAAAGAAAACAATTATCAAGATTTTTTCATATGAAAAAATTCATCACTTCAGAGAATATTAGATTCTAGATATCTGAAGTATTTTAGTAAATTTATAATACATTAAAGGAAGATTAAAAACTGAAATTTTCAATGGTTCTAGCTATAAAAAATAAAATATTAAAGCACATTCTTGTTGCGAAATGGGTTCCTACTTTATAGTATAATAGTTTCTATAGAATAATCTAGTACATACTAATATTCTAGTACGTACTTAAGATATGAAAAGGAACACAGAAATAAACCTTTGAAGACTAGGAAAAAGAAATTTTGTCAAGCATAAATTATGTGATAGATGTCTATTTTGCAACATACTAAATTCTATAGACTGTAATAGTATTTTAGATGATGTTTTAGATATGAAAGGAAACAAAAAGTAAGAATAATTATACTATTTATAAATTATGAAGTTTTATATATCAGTGCAGCTTTTTTTTAATATTTCTTTATCAAACAAGTGAAATCAACCTTTTATAAGAAATGCGCGTGAGCAACATGTTGTTCATTGAATTTAGGCGTAGTGTATTAAGTAAAACCATGGTTTTCAACTTTTTTAAGTTTCTTTTCACATACAACTGTCATTTTATTAATATTTGATGTTTTATTATGATTTTATTTCAATGTATGATTTGAAATTATTCTCTTTTTTATTCTATTTTTACGTATTTGTATTCATGTACTACATACAACCTTATTAAAAATTAAGCCAAGAATAATATATTTTGTATGCTTCTTTTTCATGTAATTTTTATAGTATTAATGTACAATTTTTAATTTTAGAGCATATAAATTCTATCTGTATTTGTATTATAACGCTTTAGTAATATTAAATTACCATAACATAGATATATAGCTATGATTGTACTTTGTTAGCATTTTAATGAACTATTTTACTCAAATTAACAATAAACAAATTAACTATTAAATAAAAAATGTTTAATATTTTTTGCTCATTGCTTCTTCTTATACCTATGATTTTCATTGAATTTTCAAAGGGCTTCCTTCATGGATAATATTGGCGCAGCATGTCCTTTTTGGACCTTGCGTCATAAAACACAACCCAACCAACCAACCAAATCATGAATAATGTGAATTACATTTTATTTCCGAGATATCATACCACTCTGAGATGAAAATATCCCACGAAAACTAATAGATAAATATTCTTGACCACAGATTTTTTTAATGGTCAGTATTTTCTAATAGGAATATTATTCCTTATACTTTGCACAACAATGTAGAAAACGCAAAATCGAAAAACCAATGATCTTTTCATGCAATTTTTTTTAAGTTTCTTGATGTTATATTTAAAGGAAAAAACCAGGATAAAAATATTTCAAAATAATTTCTTTAATTTTTACAAAATACAAAACTCATTAGTTTGACAAAACAGAAAAAAATTATTTTTAATGGGATCTTATTCCTGTGTACTTAGGCATCACCATAAGTACAATTATATATTTATGAAAATGATGGCGTCGTTATAATATTTAGCTTTGACTTCATCTGCAAATTAAAAAAATAACCAATAAACTCTTCACATTTTACTTAAACTATATGTTTGAGATACTATTTGAGAACTACTATACTATTTGAGAACTTAAAATAGATAAACTTTAAAAGAAATTTTCATTGAATTAAAATTTTAATCGTTGATTTTGATATGCAAATTTAAACCGTTGTTTTACATAGTATCAATATTTTATACTTAAACTGAAATTTTTAATTATTTTTAACTAACATTGATTTTTTGTGTGTTATAAACATTCAAGCATATTTGCTGCAGAATAATTAAAAATGTATTAATAAATAAAATATTGTTAAGCTATTTATTGTAATAATATGTGCATAATTTACCTATTAAATATCATGGATATTTTTGTTGCTTAGAAATTGGACAAGCTTATTTTCCAAGCTCATTTACATCTCATTAAAAGAAAGATGCCAATTTAAAAAACACATTTTTTTCATTTATACTATAAAAAACATATTGAAAAAAAGTACTATTAGAATACTTAGATAAGAAAAATAAATTTGTTTTATGTTATTATTTGTTATGTTGAGATTATTTAAGAGAACTATTCAATCTTTAATACTTTTTTGTGTTCATAAAATGGAATCTTCAGGTTTAGCTCAAAGTCTTTAAATAACTTTGCATAGTTTATTTAAGGTATTAGCATATGTTTTAAAAAATAATAAAAGCTATCTTACTTATTTTATACTATTGTTTTTATATTTTATTTAACATATCTTTACTAAATGACAAAACATTGTTAAGGGGAACTAGTTCAAGTAATTTGAGGGATGTCATTAAGTTAACTGAATGAAATTCAACAATAATTTATTTTTTCAACAAAGTGGTGTTATTAAATATTTCTAAATTCCTTTATGGGAAATAAAAGGCAGCATTTAAAAAAATTAAAATGGTCTCAGATTACCAATATTATAATGAACATAATATCTTAATGTAATAAATTAAAATAAGTGCAAAATAAAAAAGCTGGAAAATTTTTTGAATAAGAAAACTTGTTTGCATAAAAATCTATTATATGTACGTTCTTCAAAATCTATTATCGCATTTTCCGTTACCATTTTAAATTTGAAGAAAAATAAATTAATTATTCTGATTATTATTAATAAGTAAGATTTGCTTAAAAGGGCATCTATTTCTATAACCCACAGATACAGTTCAATCATTTTATTATTATTATAAAATATACAATATGTTACACGAAACACTTTATTTTCTTAAAATGTTATAATATATATATATATATATATATATATATATATTATATTTCGGCTTTTAAGCATATATTATCTACAATCTTTAATTTGATCAAAACTTTCTTTTTTACACGGGTTTGGAAAAAAGAAAAAAATTCCTTATAAAATAAATTATTTTATATAAAATTTTAAACCCACATTTCTTTGTGTCTATTTGCAAATAGCTAAATTTTGTAGCTTAATGAATGATACAATTTTCAACTTCGAGGATAATATTGCTTGAACATGTAACAATTTCAGGTTTATTTCTTATGATTGTCATTTCTTTTAATGAAGAATCAATAATATTGTTAAAGATTTTGTAGCGAATAGATTGCAATTAATGTGGACCCATTCACGAGGAGCGTGAAATTGCTCCACCTCAAGCAAGCAACCTCATTTATTGTACAAATACTTTACTGAGCAAAGGTACAGGAAATTATCCAGTTATTGATCAAATATTTTATTGGTAAAAAGATTAATGTGCAAAAATATTAAACGAAATCGGATGCCAGAGAAAGAGAAGATATCAAGATACTGCTCCAATCCATATTTATTTTTAATATGAATGCGCATTACCTTAGCTCTTTTTACATTTGGCACATTTCTTGGTGTATAGCGTAATAATTGAATTGTAAAGGATTTCATTATCTATCAGTTTTCTTGTCTTCAGGGCAAGAGATTTCATGATAATGATCTCTATTATGTGTCGCAATAACAGAAACCCAGAAAACTCTCAAGGATCCAGTTGACAATCTTGCAGCAAAATAGTGACATCCGTCTTTTATTTCTCAAAAATATTGGAATCAAACTCTAAGTTCAAGCTTTATAAAGCATTAGAATCATTTAGGACTTTCATATTGTTACTATAGAGGTACCAGTGAGAATATCAAAGTTTATATAGGATGTATCAGAAGATAAGTCTAGTGTCTTTAATAATAAAACGCATTAGATTCATCGCCACTGTTGAATTCTTAATATTGATTGAAACTTAGGTACTGAAAATAGATGTCTTGGTCAGATGAATACAATCTTTGTAATTAAGACTTGATGGCTCACATCCAGCTAAACTTAGACCCCAAGATAACAAGGCACAATGTCATTTAAAAATGTCTAGAAAATTGAATGGATCACTTTTTCATGACTCCGTTCAAAATTTATTGTATATGAACCAATTAAATGTGAACTTCTTTAAGAATCAATCATTTTCTGATTATTATTATGTTCAATTGCTAGGAAAAGAGATTTACAGTAATTCATGTTTTACAACAGTTAATGATTTCTTTAAAATAAAATTTGTCATCATGACAAAATTATTCTTGATTGTTTGAGAAACATTCTGGATAATTTTAGGGAAATTATTGGGTGACTTATATATAACTATGCATGAACATCTTTGAATGGACATAAATTTTCAAAATAAAATTTGTTAATAAATCCAATTATTAGAATGTATTTGCATATGAAGAATTTTTTTCAATTATGTACTGTTACAACTGAGCTCAAGTGGCTCATTAACTTTATATCGCTACCCGTTAAGATCAGCAAAGTGAAGCATCATTTACTTCGGATAGGGATTTGGAGGGTGCTCACATTCTACGTTTTTACATTACTGAAATTCCATGAGTTAGGGAAGTGCCCACGTTAATCTGTGACGTCCAAAATCATTCCGCTTGTGTGGCGTGAATGTAAAGAGGAGGGTGCTAGCTCAGGTGTTACCTCGTCACCTGACTGCAGCTCAAAATTACGAGGTACTTGGAGAAAATTATGAGGCATGCTTCTAAGCTGGTTGACATTAAAGTACAGTTTGATGCTCTCCTACACCGTTTTGTATGTATAATTTACAACTTCAAAAAAATATACCCTTCTAAAATTTATAAATACGATTTTAATAATTAAAATATTCGATTGTGTTTTTTTTTAAATTTCATAACTTTAATGTATTTTTAAGGCATCATCTTATGATGGGTTCAACTTCATAAGTCAACAGATGATGATATTTTTGATTGTTTTCGAATTCAATATTTTTTTAGATAAATAAAGAATTTGAAATATTGTTGTATAAATCTCTTTTGATTAGATCTTAAAATTTAAAATGTTTTGAATTTAACTTATTGATCAGGATATAGAAAAATTACGTTTTTTATCTGTGCTTAATGAATTAATAATTGTTATTATTTGTAGTTTTAAATTAAAAACAAGAATTACTTTCATTGTTTAATGAATATATTTTGTTCAGGTGATGTTCTTATTTTTTTCTTTGATCTTATTCCATTTTATAAATCCTGCAAAAAAGCGATTTATAGTATCATTATTCTCATATTTTTAAATATATTACGAGCATAAGATAGCTTTGTAATTAAATATTTAATATAGAAGCAATGTCAAAAATGCTTTTACCAAATATACCTATTTTTCAATATCTATTAGTCTATTTATATCACTAAATAATTTGATTTGCTTTTATGATAGAAGATGAGGACAAAAAGTCCCGTAATAGAATCTTTATAACTTGTTTGTTTTAATATTCGTTACTTAAGAAAATGAATACGTGTTGTGCATGGGACAGAAAGAGATAATCCTATCTTTTTTACGATATAAGATAGTAAATAGCTCGCTGAATGAAGAATACTTTTTACGACTCTTTTAACTGCTATCTTTACGAAGGATTCGTTTTACGATTCTTCCTCTTTTTCTTCTAATACGAATCTTTTTAATGACTTTAAAATATATTTAAACTTTCTCAGAAAACTGAGAGATTCTTTATTGATATATTGCACTTAAGAAATGTACATATAAAAGAATAATAAAAAAAGAGAAAAATAAAAATAGTTTTAATAACGTTTGTCTTTTGGGGTGAAAAGAGGTTTTGAATTATTTGAAAGTTGGGTTTTAAGCAATTGGAATGATAAAAAGAAGATATTGTTTATCAAACGCACGGATTGATGATGTAGTGTACTAAAGAAATGCTTAAATGTACTTAAAAATAATTAAGAATATTTAAATTTATCGTGTTGTTTAACAGTTTTTTAATATTTAAAGAATTAGTTATATTATTAAATTTAGCTTCATTAAGGAATAGATATATTCAAAAAATCCTTAGATTTATGATTCCTCAAATTTTTAGATTACCTCGGAGTTGTAAAATTTGTATTTTAAAACTAAACATGCGTATTACAATTCAATAAACTCATCTGCTTGTTTTTTTGAAAATCGGAATACGTTGTCAACAAAACATGCACATATATTAAACATTAAAAATTGACTCCTAATTTCGATGTGTGATTACTCTTTTGCATATTTTATAAGTAACTTAAATTTTATTTAGTAAACAGTGCAAAATTTTCAACTTGCCAAAATTCATGTTTTCAATTAAAACATCAAAATTTATAAAGATAAACTTAAAATTTATATTCTCTTTTATATTTCATTAAAATGTTCAGAAATCATTTCGATTCTTTAATGCAAATGCAAAATAACGTGTTGCATACAGAAGTTCGATAAAACTTTCCATTCTTCTAAGCTTGCGTTTGGATAAATTCATTTTCGGTGTGCTGAGTTTATGATATAAATATTCTACCGCATAGCTAATACATTAATCGCGAACAATGCGTATAATTGTTCTTTCCATGTCAGAATTGACAGTTAAATTATCCTCAGGAACTAATTCGATATTCTAAAATCGTAATACTGGAAGAGTTGCTAATTCACTGGGATCGTAGCAGTAATTATATTTTCTTATGCAGAAACGGGGGTATCAATTAAAATATCTATTAGCGTCGTAAATGCTAAATGCAATGCTTTGAACATTCGTTTAATGAAATAAAATATTCCAAACAGGATTACTTAAAATTTAATTGCACATTGAAATCACTCATAAAGCTCTATTTCGAAAATTTATGAGTGATATTCCCATCTGTAATTATTTAATTAAGATCAGATTATTACGTGACTATGTTTTCAAAATATTAAATGAATATTTAATACGTAATATTAAAAATCAGTATCAAGATGTTATTTTAAAGAAATGGAATTTTATGATTTACATTTTTTCCTATTCTAAAATTTCCTGATATCAATTTTTCAGTTTGATTATTACATATATATATATATATATATATATATATATGATTTAAATTATACATTTCATTTTTTAAAACATAAACTATACTCACTATCCAAATTTTAGTACCATAACCTGCTTAGATGTAATTAGATAGAATGAATACTTTTCTAGTATAAAACTAATTATGGTAATTATTTCAGTTAAAACTTATAATGATCATCATAAAACTAATTACGATGTCATTTTCTCAACTACATTTCTGAAAAGATATTAGAATTTTAATAAAATCTATGTTTAAAAATTGCGGCAAGCTTTTGCTTTGATTAAACTGCTAAATTTACATTATTTTTTCTTTATATATCCTGTCTTGATTTTCTAATAAAACAATGGGAGAAAGAAAAACGCATAAAATATAAATATTTTAATAATGAAAATTTAAGAAATATTTTACTAAATAAAATATTATAAAATATTAATAAAATATTATGAAAAGTAAATAAAATTTTATGGAATTATTGAAAATAACTCACAATATGAAATATCAAAGTTCATGGAATTTCAACAAGAAAGTCTTAAGAAATGAATAAAATGTGTGTAAAAATGTATTGTAACAATTACACACATTATGTATGATAAGGAGAATTTGAGATTTTATGTTTAATAATAGATGTTAGTTTTCACCTTTCAAATTTTTTCGGACATCCCAAAAATGCAATGTTGCTTTTTAACATACTTTTATTTTAACATTTCTATTTATCATAAAAATTAAAATATAAATAATCTTCATACCAATACCTAAAAATAAATACACACATTTAGTTTATTTATGTTTTATAATATTTTTAATCTCAGTTATTTACTCATCATCATATTTTAAGAGTTTTTTATATACTCTTTCAAACACTTCAAAATAAAATTTAAAAATCATATTTCTTTAAATGAAGCAACAGTTGCAAAAGGCTTTATACACAGTTTTACTTTTCATTTGTATACCAGACATAACATTAATGATGCACTTTTAAATACATTAATTTCTAAAGAGATGTTGAAATTTAATAAATAATATGAATAAATCCTTATATCAACATATAATTCTGAAGCATTAAATGAATGGAGAATTCTGACTAAAATTCAAATTTAATTACATAGTAGAATAATCTCACATATGTTCTCAAACAATCAATCAGCTTGCCATAAATGGCTTAGTTTTGATTCGAATATGTAAAGCAATGCTCGTTCGCGTATCTATATGCCATGACAATTATAACCGATCTTCAAACTGAAATATCCTTTAGATGTAAATTTCAATAATTATTAATTTATTAGATTTTAAAGTTTATGTTTAAATTAAAATTTAATCTGCTGTATATGACTGGGAATTAATTCTATTTTAAGTAGCCTTTAATTTGTTTTCAGTAATTAAAAATATATAAATCTTAGATTTGACAAATAATAGCTTTTTATAATCTTTTATACTATTTGTATTAATCTTTTATATTATTGTAGTCCATTAATATTATTCTTATTTTTATTATACTCTTAGTTAATTTAATATTCCTTTCATGCAAAATTTTACATTAATTTAGGATAATCTTACTGTCGCCAAATGATGACATCATGCAATTTGTTGAGAGATCTTCCTAATTCGATCCCAGCCACTGTTGAGTAATAAAAGGTGGATATTAAGTTTCTTCTCCCTGCATATATGCTTATTAGAGCTTGTGTTTGGCAGTTTTACATGCTTCTTCCTTGTAACACGTGAATACTCCTCACTATTATGAAAACTCTAGTGAGATATCTAGAAAGATATCTCGCTATAACTTCTAAAATCACTTAAAATAAAAGTAATCTTAAACTAAAACTTTATTATTCTCCATAATATTTGTTTTTATCATAATTTTGCTTTAAATAATACTTTAAGTTAAATATAAAGAGATAATCTTATTGTGATCTAGTAATTAGATCGTATTAGTTGAAGTAGAAATATTTCTGAGTTTAGTTCTAGTAGCTATTGATCAACGAAAGATGAATATTGTATTTCTTCATACGATTTACGCTTTTAGGGTAAATCGTACAAGCGTAATCGTGTTTGGGAGTTTTCCGAGTTTCCTCTCTTGATACATATGATTATAGCCCATTAAAATCCACCCAGAAAGCATTTTGCGATAAGCTCTCAAAGTTCAGCCGTCAAATTATTTACTCCCTGTTGTCAAAACGTTATTATCCTAATCACTGATAAAAATAATTGAGCTTCTGTTTTCTGCATGTGAATTTGAGTGAAAAAAAATTATGATTTTTTTTTCTTTTGCCTGTATGAAATGTGAACGGTCAACATGGAACTACAATGGAATGCTCAAAATGAAAATACAATTTAAAGTTCAAAATGGTCAACTATCTATGGGAAGTCCTTTGGAAGAGAACGTGATGGCTGTTTAAATACGTTATAACAACCTTTGGATGTTGTGCTATTTACTACTCGATATACCAAAGCTAAGCTATTAATATCCCAAAACTAAAACTATAATTAAATGCTTAAAATGCATTTTTCCAGTTATATTTCATTAAAATCCTCTAAAGTATTAGAGAAATAATTATGGTTCTTCAATACAAATCCAAAATATAAGTAGCATCCGAAGGTTTGATCAATTTTATCCTTTTCTGAGTTCATGTTCGGATACGTTGAAGTTCAACATACAGTGCTTATGATATTATAAACATTTATAACATGGTTAATGGATTAATTACGAACAGTATGTATAAATTCACTTTTTAAGTCATAATTGATATTCAAATTAACCTCAACCGCTATTTCAATCTTTTGAAATCAGAATATTAGAAGAGTTGCTAATTTAGTAAGTTTTAACAATAATTATATTCTTTCATGCAAAAAAAAAAAATACACAGTTGACCACCCAAATCACAACACCAAGAAAGACAAAGGACATCACAACAAAATTTATTTTGTAGATATCAAGTTGACCAAGTATCAAATGATTAAATTCATAGACTTCTGTAAAATGTGGTTCCTGCCAAAATCAGTAATCCACCATTGTTGGAGATCACCTCTGTCACATGCCTCGCCATTGATTCAAAGAGACTTTGGATGTGTTCTTAAAGTACAGCAGACCAGCCGCTTCCACAAGTTGCCAAAGTTTATCGGGTGGGGCAGATGGGGATATAATCTGGGTCAATCGTTGAGCAATAATGGACCATATGTTTTCTATTAGTGAAATATACGGAGATCAGGAAGCCATGGAAATAGTTCAATTTGGCGATTTACAAAGAACTCTTGGACAATGCGAGCCACGTATGGTCACGCATTATCCTTTTCAAATATGGCTGTGGGCAATGCCTGGATGTAAGGAAGGACAGCTGAAGCCAACAACTTGGAGATGTAACGCTGGCTGTTTAAAGTACCGGCAATGCATTCTAGAGGAGTGCGAGAATAATATTGAAACCATAATACACGGTGCAGGACCAAAGTGGAGGTGTATAATGCAGCTGTTCAGCATCTTCTCTCCACGGTGTCTCCTGACTCGAATGTGACTATCATGGCGGAGGAGAAGTATATGGTTTTGCGTCTAGTCTAGACGAGGCAATGGATGTCTTGCGGACAGATCACTTATCTGTAAACGGCTTCGAATAGTACGTGTAGATACTGAATAATGCATTACAGACTGAATTTGCTGTGCTATGTTTCGTGAGTGGCTAAGCGATTCGTCACTGCTACGCGCACAATTTGCCTGTCATCAAGTGAAATATTGGATTGAGGTGGGTAAGACTAAACATGTCGGTCCATCGTACCCTCCTGCATCTAACGATCTCGTATCCACATTACAGATGTTTGATTTCGTCTAATACGACTACTGACTTCTTTGAAAGACAATCCACCTTCTCTGTAGCCCACTATCCTTCCTCTGTCGAACTTGGATACTTGATCAAAAAAATGATTGCTGTTTTCTATGATGCTAATTCATTGTTTTTTTTTGTTTTTTTTTTGTAAAAAAATTATAAGGAAAACACAATTGGCGAACTTGAAATCGTTCAAGCTTTAAGTAGCACTTTGAAGTGGCACCACAGACGCACGTGATGTGCATCTGAGCTGAAATTCTAGTCAATTTTATATCTCACCTCCGTTAATGCATGTTGTAAATTTCATGTTAGCTGCATGCTTACGGTGGCCAGCAGTGTATTCCTATTAGAGTATCTACAGAGCATTTTAAAAGGCATTCATTACTAAAGAGGATCAATACCTTTTAATTTTAAAGAAAATAATATTTTAAAGATAACTGATAATAAAACAGTATATTGCTAAATGCATTATTTCAAATTTTCCTTTAAGGAATAAAACATTTTTCACTTGAAACTTTATTGCATCTTAAAATTTATTTTTAGTGTTAATAAATAATGTCCACCAATAATTATTCCATTAAGATCACGTTAAAAAGAAAATTTAAAAGAAAAAAAGAAATTAAATTTATTTTTAAAATTTTTATAAAAATGAAAAAAAGAAAAATTTCAGCTGGTTTATATTTCTTATTTGGAAATATTTTAGACATCAAATTTGTACAACTTGAAATCTTTAATTCTCTTAAATAGAATTTTATTTTGCAAATATGATTTAAAATGTTAACTATTTATTAAATTCAAAGCTCAATGGTGTAAACTGCTTAGCTGAATTTAATTTGGATAAATAGTGAAATTAATAATGATCTCCAATTATCAAAAAACTATTTCAGAAAATGTATTTTAATTTTGGCAATCGTTTTCATTTTAGTAAACTCTCAAAGATAATTACGAACCACATTTTCTCTTTCAAATACTTATTTCTTTAGGAATTTGCAAAATTTTATTTCCTTAGCTAAATATAAAAATTTTAGAAAGTTACTTGTAAATAAAATTTGAAAATTTTTATTTAATAATAAATAATACAAAAAAATTAAATAAAGGCATGCAAAATAGTACCCACTGAAATATCAACGTGCATGTAAAATCATTAAAAACTTACTTGAAGAGCGAATAAAATAAATGTATATTTGCTGCAAATTTTACCTTTTCTAATTATATTTCCATAAATCTCATAAACTTTCATTTCACATGATTTTGGCAGCATAATGAATTAGAGGTTGTAAATATATATACAGCAGTAAATAAAATCAGTTCTGGGAAATTTTTTCTTAAATTTCTTCGGACATGGTGAAACTTTTTAATTACACGTTTGTTTACTAAAATATTTTCATTTTATTATTTTAATTTTCAGTGTGAATAATTAAGTGCGAAACATGTTCACTTAGTAACTATAAGTAAATATGTATATATGCTTTTTTGCTTTGGTAAGTTGGAAACAAGGCTAAGGGAAATTTTATATTCGTCTCTGAGTTTATTTTAATTTTAATCCTTGGTATAAATAAATAAATGTAAAGCACATTTTTATATAAGACTCTAAACGTCATTCTCTATATTTGCTTTTTTTTCACTTATATAATAAATTATTAACTTTCTGTTAATTGATAAATCTAAAATGTATACATAGTTAATTGAGATAATTGCACTTTTCCCAAGTGCTTAAGCGTGTCTTATAAAAATAAATGTATCATATTTATCTGAAAAAAATATCTATGTTTTAAATTACTTCACATATGCGCTAATAATACCTTTATAAAATAAATATCAAATTAATCACAGCAAATTCATTTTCTCTTTTATTATGCATTCACATTTTACATGCAATAAAAGTGTGAGAAGTCTAATTTCAAATCGGATTTATAAATTAATGTTTTTAATTTCATATAACATGTAAATTGTAAAATAATTTTAAAATTGAAATATACATTTTATTTTTTTATTATCTTGTTTTTTTTTTATTTTTAATGGCAAATTAGAAAACAACCGTAATTAGAATAACAAACATTAAAACTAGAATTAAGAGCAAAGGTAACATGAATACAAATAACAAAATTGAAACCACAGTACGACTAAAAATCTTTTATCTTGCACCTAGCTCTTTAGTATCTCTCCCATAAATTTTGCGAGTTTAGTGCAAGGCAAGTACTCAAATGGTTCACATCCATATTGCCAAAGTTGTAGATCATTTAGAATTATATAGGTTGCATCGCGATGATGTAGATCTATGTTGCACCCCTAGAGTGAGTAAGTATTAGTAATCATATTTTTGAAAACTTTTAAAATTTATACTAAATTTAAATTTTATCGACGGTATATGAAAAAACATTTATTAAAAGCTGGCTATTTAATGAATATAAAACTCTTGTAACTTATTTTTCATAGTAATAAATTAGAGATGAACATTGTCGTGTACCAGCAGAAGATGGCTGCTTTTTAACCACTTTATTTAATATTATTGATATTCATGGCGTATTCTTGGTACAATTAATATTCATTCAATCTAATCCCTTCATAATGAGGCTGCAATGCTACTTGAAATGAAAAAACTTTAACTGAATAAATTCGGAAACTGCCCTATTGAACAATGGAAGATTGACGGTATCCTGCACATATTTGTTTGAAAGCTTGTCAGGTTTAATGCTTAAGAGTTTTTTTTTTTTCTGGGATTTTTTATTTACGATAAGCGATAGCAACCCATTATCTAAGAAAAGATGTCAGCAATAAACTGTAAAACTTATATAAATGTTTCTCAATGACTTTCCGTTGTTGGAGTATCTGCTGACCAAAATCTTATATTCTTTTTTGCTAGGACTCACTATATAATAACAGTATGACAAGAACAAAAATGGTTGGTCCATATTTCAAGGAGGAAATGGATGTTGAATTTTAAATTTTTGTATATTTAGCAATTACGTTATAGATGTTATATGATTTTAATATAAAGAAATCTCTTAAAAACGTTATTTACTAAAGAAACCAAAGGAAAGTTTCTTTTGTGCACTAAAAAGTTACTGACATAGAGATAGCTGAATCACTTTGATTGTCTGCTGAAAACAGGAAGGCTTATGCAGCACATGTACTCTACCATTGTTGACTTATTACTTCAAGTATCTTTCCACATCTCAAAAATCCGTTGTTGATGCTCCTAAGGCCAAGAATATTAACTTAGATTTCTTTACAAATTTTACACCGATATAAACCCCCAAACAGTTTGCAAATTTAATCATATTGTCTTCATGCCATATTGTTGCGTGAAACAATACAGAATTCTATTTGTTTTTATTCAGAGTGTTGCAATTTAATGGACAATAATATACATTTTTTAACAGTGAGAATAGGTAAATCCCAACAATACTTAAAATATATTTTTTGTAAATTGCAGAATTTTTCCTTTAGGGTAAAAACCTATTAAAAATTAGAAAATCATATGTAAGGCATTAGGATTTCTAATGCAAAACGCATCGTCAAATTTAAATTGGTTTCTTCTAAAAGAAGCACTTTTTTTATTCTAAAACTCCAATAAAAATACATTTTGATTGTAATTACGCTGAAGGCTACAAAATGCTTGTAGCAACAAAAGTTCACTAATTCTACCATCAACTTTTTTAACGACTGATATTTCGAAATTTTATATTCTGATGTTTTTATTATAACGGGAAAAGTCTAAAATGTTCAACTTACAAATTTACTTCACAATCTGTATCTGACATATTTAATTAATATATATTAATTTTATTTTCTTAAAGACTTTTAACATTTCTTAAGCTCTTAGAGAAATAATCTGTATTAAATAAATGAATTCAACATGTATTTTTAAAATTTTGTTGTAATAACAATTTTCATATTATTTGTAGTGATTTTTTTATTTATTTTTCAAAAATAGAAATTTGTGCATTATTTTATATAAGAAACATCATCAAAGTCTTTTGGTTTTATATTGTGTCAAGAATTAATAAACACATATAAATATTATCAATAATAATTACGTCAGTTGAAACTTTCTTAATGATACAAAATAATTTCACTGTTGTTAAATTGTTTAAAGTAAGTGACAGATTTTAAATGTTGAAATAAAACAAAAGCAAATTTCTTTAAATTAGGATAATTTTAATCTTTTTAGCATATACTGGTATTTACGATTTTGTTTAAAAATGAATTGAAAATTATTTCCTTATAGTACTCCAAATTATCATCTGCTATAGTTGCATTATAATTAATTACAGGTGACACTGATAAGCTAGAATCGGCTTACAACCACAAGACACCATAGCAACAGAGAGAAGCTACATTATTCCTCCTGACTTCATGCTATAGATCTGTAATTATTAAACGTGAATATTCTCATGCATGAACTTTAATCTACCATGATCACTTGGTTTGAGATTCTAATCACAAATACTGCTGATAAAAGCATTTATTTTAATTAAATTGAGTAGTTCTATCAAATATTGTTATGTAAAATGTTTCAATAAATTAATCTTAAAAGTATTTTCGTTACAATACCCATTTTATTTGTTAAAAAAATTGCAAATCTCCTTGCAAAAATCTTTGAGAAAATTAAATCGAAATATCTCTTACATTTTGGTAATTGTGAAAAATGTATTAAAATATCCCATCAAACAAATTGAAACTCATACACGTTTAATGTTTGGTATAAAACAGTAGTTTTACAATAAGCAATTAATTCGGTACTTTCAAATTTGCCTCAGTTAAGAAATCCTTTATCATTCATCCATAAGCTCATCAAAATTGCTTCTACAAAGCAAATGTACCAAATAAAATATCTGCCGTCTCAGCAAAAAATTTCAAATACTCATTTTGGTTTTTACAGAAAATAGAAAATGTTCTGTTAAAGGTATTAAAAAACTATATAACTATAACTGCTATAAATAAAATAATTAAATATTTTACTAAATTTAAAACGTTTAGACTTGCATTAAATATTTTTTCATTGAAAACAAGAATACTTGTTAAACTAACAATTAATGCAAAAAGCGTGAACGAAATTTTTAACCAGAAAATTTTATTTACTTTTCTCTTAAGTATACTTTCAATACATTATAAAATATAGTTTTGTAGATTTTTCATAAAAAAACTGATATTTGTCTTATTTGCTAACACTAAACTTCCAGAAAATTTGAAAAAAAAAATTTATTTTCTATTATTTATGATTTAATTCTGTAAAACATAAATTGTTTGCTCAACCACTACGTTTTTATCATTTTGATTAATTATTAATACATAAAAGGGTTTTCTTGTTGGAAACTAAAAAATAATCTCACTAATGAAAACAGAATAAAACATAAAATTTCACAACTTTTTCTTAGATCAAATAGTAAATTAAACATTTATTTTGATCTGGAATGTATGGCTATTTATTATAAAATAAAAATTGTTTAAATATTAGTTAAAAAAGATTTTCCAAGGAAAAAGTTTTTATATAATTATTTTAATGAAGAAAAACTCTTCTGAAAATTCTTTCTTTCTGGAAAGTTTTCAAATACTGTGTTTTCATCAACCAAATTTAATAACTTTTTAAAAGAAGCATGTGACTGATTATTTGAAATACAATTTCCAAATCATATGTGAATATAAAACGTGATTAAATTTTTATACTCTCCAGAATATGCATCGAGATGTTTCTTGGAGATAGTTGAGCAAATATTAAATCAATTACGAAATTATTTGTTCAGTGGATTAAACTTAATAAATTGTTTTTAATGATATTTTTAATTATTCTTCATTTAATTTAATTGACAACATTTTTGATTATTTTATTTGATTACTTTATCATCAATTGACATTGATTTATTGTTTGCTGTGAATAAATAATGTAAATAATCCATTATTATATGAAACTTAATTTATATTTAATTTTCTTCAAAAGGAAGAAATGATTTCAAATTCGAAATGAAAAAAAAAATTATAGGCTAAAAGCAAAAACAGAGTTAATTTGTGTTGGCTTCCTATACTCTTTTAAATAGCTGCATAAGATATTATTCAATAAGGAAAAATATATAACTTATGTTTTTTTTTT
>JAPDSC010045642.1:36930-75808 GCA_026290005.1 Latrodectus geometricus
AATACATAAAGAAAATATTATTTATACTTTCATTGGGTATTGATGTAAGTGATAATTTAAGAATATTGTTCTGTATGCGATTGGTAATCTAGTTTCTATGTACATAAGCAAGTTACAATTCAAATAATTTTTAAGGTTTTGAAAATAATTAGAATTCTTGTTTTGTAGAGTTAAAGCTGTTGCGAACCCCGTTCTCACGCAGATAAATCTGATTGCATGCACGGATTTAATGTCTTTTAAGAAGTTAAACGCTCATATTTTACTCTTATAAACACTATAAATACACTATAATTTAATTTTAATGCTGATGTGAAGTGAATATGGAAAGGACGGTGCCAGATCAGGTATGACCTAGTCACCAGATCATTGTTCAAAATTACTAGGCTCGTGATTATATATGAGTATTCCAAATCTGTTAACCTTAAAGTATAGGGTTGCCTATATCTCTATTTATGCATGGCATGTATAACTGTTATCAGTTCATAGTTAAACCACTTATGAAAAAATCACTTGGCTTAAGCAATACAAACTTGATCATAAGGTGCTTTGTTAACGCTTAATGACCTTAATTATTATTGATGACGATTAATGAACTTAACTATTATTATTAATTAACTTTAATGCTTTATCGTGCAATAAAAAATCAGAATTATTAGATAAAAAAAATCTTTAATTTTTCTCTATAATTTCAATTTAAACATATCATAGTATTATTAAAGACTTTTTATTTCCTTTTCAACATATATCTAGAAACTCTTTATAATTTGCATCACTTCAATATTTTCTACTCCTTAAAACATTTCAATTTAGTACTTTTGTTAAATAAATAAAAAGGAAATTAATGAAATTTTATTTATTGCATATCGGAAAAATACATTTTTAATTCATTGTTAATGAAGAACATTAAGAGTATTTCATTATGATTTCCTCAATTTTTCATTTATATATATGTTTGTGTTTAATATTTTAATGTTATGTTGTGGTCCAAAAGATTTAATTATCTCCATCCAATTTTATGCCAGGCTTAAGAGTACAAAGTTTTACGCACCAATTAAAATCTAGCTTTAATTAAATATTTATTCTAGCAAAAATAAAAAGTGAATTACATTTCTATATTTTTAAAATTTCAACATAACAAATACACTTTTCATACAGATTACGATTATTAAATTAGGATATAATATATGTGCATTAAAATTCTAAAACAAAATATTAATCTATTCCTTTAATATAAATCCTATAAATTCTATAAATCCTTAACCTATTTTTAAAAAAATTCCGATAATATTTTATTTTTGTATTTTATAAGTTAGTAAATACTTTTATTGTTAAATTTTTAAATTGTATTTATGGTATTTATGGGTCCATGAAATTCGCATAGCAAGAATTAATTATAAAAAGTATTGAAATCCCATGACACAAAAAAAACATGATATTTTTGAGCATTTAATTTAGACATACAAAATAAATAATTAATAAAATAAAATAAAAGATTATATTAAAAAAAAGCAATAAAAATTGTTAGTTGCATGCAAGAAAATATTTGGGTTTATAAGATTCTTGTTGTTTTAAATATTTTCTTACGTTTCACAGCAATAAGATTTTATGGTAGGCAGCAGGAAACGACTTTATTCTCTCCTTCAACTTCCCTTTTCTAGAATTTCACAGAATTAATTAGTGAAGCCATGGGACAAATCAACGTGGGATTAGAATGCTAAGAAACCATAGCAACGATAACTAGAGAAATAACTCCTTCTGCTTTAACAGAGCAGTATCATGATTGCTAAACATGAATATTTTAATGCACAGACTTTCAACTAACATGTAACAATTCAACTTGAAATTATAATAAATATTAATGATGTTGGCATCATTAATAAATGAATTTTAATGAGTAAATTGTTTAGTAAGTACATTTTGAAAATTCATCTTACTGTCCATTAAGTATGTAAACTTTGCTTGCTTCTCTCAACGGTCATTTTTACACATAAAGAATAATTCAATGGGGAATAACAATTTGTATTTTGCACAATAAAAGACACCCATGACTAAAAGGGAGATCAAACCTATGAGCTATTGAAATAAAAGCTACAGGGCTAATTATTCAGCTACTAACTTCAAATTTATAAAACATGTTTTCTAGAAAATTATTCGCAATAAATGTTTACTGTTTTCTGGCACAATTTTAGTAAATGAAAATTAATATGATTTTTACTATTTATTGAATATGAATTACACAAAAAATTTATTAAATAGTTATAAAACTCATGTTAAGATATTATAGCATTTTTCATTAATCAAACAGAATTTTATTTAAATTATTTTTATATATAGTTGTATAATAAACTATGTGAAATACACTAATTTTCAAAAATTAAAGGAATGTCACAAAAATAGCGATAACTCTCCAAAAAATAAGTCATTTTGAATGAAATTTGGATATGTAGTTACATAAAAGGAGCTGAGCAATATGACATTATGCAAAATAGTGGTGTTGCTATTGGAGTACGTCATTTGCGAGGAACATAAAAATGGGTGTCTCAAAGCAAGCCGGCAAGTTTCGCTGCATGTCTGAGATTAGAAATCTCGTATAGCGAAAATGTAACAATGTCCTACAAGCATCATTTGACCGAAAAATTTCGATGACTAGCTATTGGGAGACTAGGGGCAGGAAAAAGCTAGATAGAAATGACTAGAGGGGTAAATGTGAGTCTGTGTGGGATTCATAGACTTTAGCAACAATATCTAACCAGGAGGTACAGCCAAGGACGGCTACGCGCAACCACAATAGTCAATGACCGATATTTGTCATTAGGTGCATGAACGAAGTGGAACGCAACTCCGTTTGGACTCAGACTCTCCCTCACAGCAAGCTCCGGAAGGTTGGTATCTAGATCAACCTTGCGTTGAAGGCTTCATGAACGAGATCTGAAATCGAGGTGACCAGTCATTTGAGTCCCGCTTACGCAGTGGCATGAGCGGCTACATTTGCAATTTACAAGTGATAATGAAGGGTTATTTTCATTACGGATGAATCCCATTTAACTTTGAAAGCTACAGTAGGTGCATTTTCATTTGGAGATAATGTAGAATTCCTTTTCAGTCATCAAACATTCGTGAAGAAAATGCATACGGATCAGGCACCGTATGTGTATGGAATGGTATCTATTTGGGTGGACACACAGACCTCCAGTTCTTCTCCCGTGAAAATGTTAATGCTCACACCTATAGAGATGACATCGTAGATGCTTATGTGCTTCGTTATGCTGGAAAAATAGGGGATATTTTTTTGCTTGAGAATGATAATGCGAGACCACACAGGGCTCGCATCATGCTGCGTGTTGATGTTTATCTTGAGCAGGAAACAATTGAGTGCATGCTGTGGCCAGCTTGATCACTGGACCTTAACCCAACCGAGCATGTTTGGGACGTTCTAGGACGACGTGCAGCTGCTCTCAGTCCCTCTCCTATCACCCTAGCCATGTCTTCAACTGCTTTGGAAAAGCAATGGCTCACACTTCATATATAATTAATGGACCGCATAATTGAGAGTATCACATATCACTAAATATGCTGTATTGCTTCTGGGGAGGATTACACCCCATATTAAAGGTACTTTTCCTATACCAAACTTACTCTTCCCATTTGTTCATTGTATACATACGCCAACTTTTATAAACCATAACTGTCTGAGGATTTCTTTTTATGCTATTTTGTACCTTCCTGTGGGTTGTACAATGTATAAGTTTCATAAAATTTCATTCATAACATTTTGCGTTATCATCATTTTTGTGATTTTTCCTTAATTAGTGATTTTTCCTTAATAAATAACCATAGTTTATATTGTATAGATCTTAAAACAACCTCTATTATAAAAGCGAAGTCATATATTATATCCTACCTTCATATAAAAAAAACTAACTAACAAATATCGTGAGCTACTACTTGCTTTTTTGTATTCCTAAAAGATTTATTATCTTTTCATCATTTTTATCATTTTTTTTATTACTTTCAATCAAATATTTTAATCATATTCTACCATCTGACGATAAGCACATATTTTTTTTTCCTCACCACTGTACACTTTGATTGACAAAACACATCTGTCACTTTTGAGACAGATACCTCATTGAATTGCTTTCAAATGATCTCTAAAAAACCGTCTGAAATTAATTTTAGGTTCATTGAAGTTAATGACTATTGGTATCCAGGTTAAAAGTACTCCCATGTTTCAAAAATGCTAAATCGAAAAAGCTTATGTCTGGCTATTAAATCACTTTCAGTGAAATAGAAAATTCCTCACTATTAATTATGAGGATGAATACCTTATGCTTCTCCATTATAATATACAAGTTATTTTATTTATAAGTAATCAAACATTAGATCAATTCTAAAGTAAATGCCTCTTCAATGGCATGTTTTAAATGTTTATGAACACAAATGCTGTAAATGTTTTCATTTAACTCCTTTAGTGGTCTGCATAAAATAATTTAACATGTACCTCGGTAATACATGCTCCCCTAATTAGATTATGCTATTCAGAATGGTTCAATCCCAGGTCTCTGTTCAACAACAGAAGCTACGACTGCTGACATGCTGTCAAGTTTGACAATTTTTGATATTTTATAGACATTCTCGACGATGTTGAATCCGTGCGAGGTGCATCTTTAGCATCCAAATACCCAAACGGAATCAACGACAGCAAAATTGTGCGTAACTGGTTGTTACAGTCATATATAGGACGATAAACACTTTTCACAATTTTAGCCACCTGGTTAGCATTTTCGCCATTATAAAAGAAAAACGAAAATGTATCGAATTTTCTGTTTGTTGTTTTCTATTTTTAAAACCTTGTACTCATAACTGAATTAATCAAACAAAAACCACAAGAGGATATTTTAGTGTCAAATTTTACCTTTCCAATGAGCATGAATTTGAAATTGTTTGATAAATACCTCACGAGATAGCGATCACTACAGACGTCTTCCGAAAAAATAATGGTTAACTTTTTCCCCAATCTAATATCTAATTGGATGGAATACAACGAGTTTTCATCTTTATTACTGTACGACTCATGTATATAACCCATTATTAAAGAAAAGCTTGACAGTTGGATGCTGATGTTTTTGATTTTGGATGACTCTGTTGTTTAGCTATCTACTATGTGATATCAAAAATATTCCAAATTCAATGCTGGACACAAATCTGTAATTTTTCTATATATTGCAATGAGTATAAGCTTTTAAATCGTAGTAATATTTGCTTAGTGGCTTTTCCTATTCAATTTAGTATTTGTATTCTTCTTTTTTTATTGGATTCGAAAGTCAAGATAACTATACTTAATGTATTTTTTACCAAGAGTATAGCATTAATATAGAGCGTCAATGCTTTCGATCTTTAATCACTTTTATTAGAAATTAGAAGCTAATGAGTCCGTCAAGAAGTAAGGAATATCTATCATCCAATTACACTATTTGTCATGGAATTACTATCAAGAGTAATTTTGCAATATAGTTAATCTCGACAACTCTCAATAGAAGTGACACAGAAACAGAATACCTAAGCATACAAGAGCATTTTTAATAACCAATTTGATCATTTGAACCATCAATTTATTTAGAAGAGCTTAAGAAGCATTTGCAATATTTGCATCAGACCTAATGCAAAGTAGGAATGGATCCCCTCATATATCACTGAATAAAGTATGACATCTTGCATAAGTACTAAAAATGTAGAAATAAAATTTTTGAATTGCTTTTTAGTAAGTGAATCTTTGTCAATAAATTAAACTTTTCATTTCAAATTTTAATTATTTGTTCATATTAATGTTTATAAAAAGCTCATAAATTTATGCTCATTTCTGGCACTAAGATTAAGAATTTTAAATAAAACCCTGATTTCCAAACAATCATCTACTTCATAAAAAAATGAAATGAATGACCCAGGATAACCACTGAACCACACAGTATAAGCCCTAACCTTCTCTAGAATTCGACATTAGGCAGTCCTATTTCTGGCCTTGGACTTCTAGTTTATAATTTTTAACGGTTTTAAGTCATTTATCAATACAGACCAACCATCTAAATTTTGGCGTCCTCTTCTCCGAATGCCTGTTGGTTTGGTCATGCAGACTTTCTTTTTAGATCTATGGTTATTAAATCTATTAAAGTGTGAGGCCCATCTTAACCTTTATATGTTAATGTAATCAACTATATATTGGATTTAATATGCTTCATATAATACGATATTTGTCTTTCTTTTCCATGCATCATTTAGCTGGACACCCCCAAAAATGTTTCTCAATATTTTTCTCTCAGGGTTCCTTGTTTTTTTCTGTCAGCGCCAATGTTTCAGCTGAATAAGTTAAAACAGGCCCTATTTAAAATTTTTATACTGTTAGTTTGGTTGTTCAGCATAAATAAAATGTTTAAAAATTCAGAAATCCAACTATACATATTCATTACTACTTTATCTTAATACACCTAATTATATAATATTCAAGGATACAAAAGAAGTGAAAGGTTAGTATTCTGCGTATAAATATATAATACAAATAATTAGGATGAGAGAAAAGGGAAAATAGTATGCATTTTAACTTGGACATTAGTAAAATTATTTAATTATTTGAAATATTCTAAGAGAATCCTTACATTGCATTAAATAATATTATAACACTTATTAATAAATCTTCAATAAGTCTTAAAATAATGTTATTATTTATAATGTTATTAAAAATTCATATTATTATTCATATGAATTAAAATTCATTCGTAAAGTGTTTATAATGTATTTTAAACTTATGAGGGAAAACATTTTATTTTGAATGAATTCATGTTAGTTATATTAATTAAGAAATAAATTAATAAGATAATGAGAATTTATTAAAAATTTTAATTTTATTTTTACTTATATTTCTTCCTTGGCTGCTGTATAATTTTAAAAATTAAAAATGCTAAAAATTCAATTTTGGTGTAAAATTTTTAAATTAAAATTTTATCAGGATCAAATAAGATATTACACTGATTTAAATCAACTTCTCCGTTTTCAAGTTTAACTGAACAATTATGAGAAACATTTATGATTTCAACTTTAAAATTATAAAAAAATCATTTGGCAAAATAATTAACTTCTAAACTAATATGATTATTATTTGCAAACATTCTTTTAGAATAAGTTCTAATTAAGATTAGTTTTTGGGTACAGGTTAACTAATTTAACCTACATAATTGTGGTTACACATAATTTAGCTATAAATTGTATCAAATGTGTCTTACAAAAGTAAAATTTGAAATTTAAATTGATGTTAAAAGCTAACTAGATTTTAAAAGCTAGATGTTAAACCAAACAAGATTTTAAAAGCTAATAATATGCTATTTACATAAATTAACTTTTATATAATTCCTTATTAAGAAACATTCACTCCTTTGTAACTATTATACTGATTTATAATGTTTATTATTTCATGTGCAATATCATAATGCCAATCAATTTAAGAATGTGTATATTTAGAAAAGTCATTTAAAACATTTTTATTATAATAAATGAAAATATTCAGAATTATAAAATAAAATGTCTGAATTTTATCAATTAGTTTGTAGTTCGTACAAACTAGATAGGTGGAAAGCGTTTCATTATATTTCTTCTCCTATAGGTGTGTAAATAAAAATCAAGCAAATATAGTCTCTTTGAAATGAGCAGCAACGCGTAGAAAAATTTAAATATAAGAAATTAAATATTTTAATATGCTTTTTGCTTATTTATATTTATTATATTTTGCCTAGATCACCATTTTGTTTTATCCCTTTCATTAATAAAATAATGAATACAAATTTGTATTTATTATTTTATTAATGAATTGCGTTGTTTGGTATACATTTTAGCTTATTTCTTTAATGATTCAACCTTATCTCACGTATCGTTTTAAGAAGAGAGAAAAACTTATTTCATTTGAAAAATCTATACTTGCTTTGCAACTTTGTTAAACATTTTAAAACAAACAATCTAAGTAAAAAACTTTGTACGTTCGAAACGAACATATGGCACTTTAAGTTCTTTTAAACTTACTTGATTGGAAAAAGAATTGAGTTTATTTTCTAGTGTAGAACTAAAGTTACTTTCTTGTTAAATTAACTTAGAAATTTGGATGAAACTATAGCATTGAAAAATAAAGACTTAAATTAACTTGAGTGTAATAAAAATAGTATAAAATCGTTACATTGTTTCATTTTTGTAATCTTTGTCTTATCAATTCAATTCTTTCTTGGAAATTAAAACTAAATTGTAAATTAGTGTAAGTCTTATTACGGCCAGACCTATCTTCCTTCATATTATGCTCAAGGAAAGTGTGGCAAAATTTTTCCTATTCAAAATATAGAAATATTCCAAAGGAAAAGTAATGTAACTTAATCTATTAATGGATTTATTTTAACCATCTAAGAAATAGATGCCATTCCAAAGTAAAAAAACAAGATTGTTTAAAATAAGTTAGGAATATAAAAATAATCCAAAATTAATATATTTTACTCCTTTTTGTATATCCTTCAGAAAAACAATCAAAAAAATTTGAGAGGATACTGTGATTTTTCAATCATTAAAATTATTAATATCTTAAAAAGGGAGAATCTTTAGTACTAATAATAAATAAAATACGTAAGTTAAAGTAAATCATTAATTAATATGTAATTTATAAATTTTAAAAAAATAAACTAAAACACTTATATATTAATTATACTAGAAACTATAGTCGAAAACACAATTTACAGCAAAAATGTTTTATATTCCAACAATCATAATGATTCTAGAATTCTTTGAAATTAAGATTGATATTTAACTTTTCTTTTAGTTTAACTCTCAATTTAAAAAAAAAATTTTTTTTTCACCTGTTGTATTGATAGGAGTTACAAAATTTATGTATAATAATTTGATTTCATTGTTGCAATATTTCTCATGGAATATATTTCATAAAAATTATTGAAACAATAGTTAACAACTCATTAATAACAACTCATTTTTCAATATATAAGTATATCAAATAATTAAGAAAATAATCTGACATTCTTCTTTTGGTGTTACAAATATTTTATATCTCAAAACCAAAATATGTTAAAATTAGTACAAAACTGTCAACTCCGTGCTCTGCAATAAAGGTATCACTTCAGTAAATGTTAATTAACAATTTTGTGCAATTAACTTCCTTGCTTGTTCTTGAGATTGGAGGAACATTGATATCATTGAGTTTTTAAGAGAGTTAAACATTGCTATCATTGAGCTTTTTAGAGAATTAAACATTATTATCATTGAACTGATAAGAAAAGAAAAAATTAGTATCAGTTTTTTTTAGACAAATGTTGGTAGTAAGTATAGCGAATATTATATGTAAACAACTGAAGTACATAGTTCTTTTACTACGTTAAATAAAAATATTTTGTAATGACTCTAGATCAAAATAAGGAAACTTTATTTTCAATGCCTTCTGTTTCTTAAATCCTCAATAAATGCTTCATTCAGAAATTTTTGGTAACTGGCAGGCTGCAATAAAATCATTTTTTTAAGTCTACTAGAACTATATTGATATTCAGTTAACAACTAACTATTTCAATTTATTCAAATATTTTATTTACAGTATTATGATAAATTTTATCTGAGCAAACTTATAAATTATTTTTCTTTTTACTATAAATACAGAAAACATAAAAAAACCCATATTAAATATTCATTCTTATTAAATATTTGCCTAAACATGTGATAAGAGAAATATCTTTTCAGAAAAAAATTACTATGTATTGAAATTGAAATGATGAATTTATTTTTATTACTTTCTAGCCATTAATTAACAAAATATGTAAGTACAAAATTCCGAGTACTAATGTGTTGTTTGCGGTTGAGATTTTTTGAAATGGATTAATTATAAAAGTTCTTAAAAATCTAAAAATTTAAAGAATACTAAATTTTATATAGTGCCTGCTTTTTGTGTTTAGTTAAAATTTACTCATACTCTACCATGAAGACGAATATTATTCCTTTTTAAGTCCATCGGACCAGGTTTGATTAGATTATTGCGAAATCATTTAATTGAATATATCCAATTCGATCAATCAAACGTGCTATTTGTCAATCATGTTATAACGTCTGTTGATCTGAAATGTTTAATGATTAACGAATTATTTATTACTTTTATTTTTCATTATAACTACTAAAAATTTTCGATTATTTTATTTCTAAACCTTAACATCCTTTCAAAACCTACATTCTCCTTTATTTTTTTTATTAAACTTTTTTTTTCAAACTATATTTTGCTTTTTTTTCTCTTGATACTTATTATCACCTCTCTTAGTCTATCATCACTTTAAAAGTCCCTGTTTAAATGTTAAATGTCAATTCAAATAAAAGTATTCGATAAATTTTCAAAACAATCAATATTATTAAAACTTTTTCCCATCATCTTAAATCACATCTCGTTTTTCAAAAATAATAACAAAATTAACATTTTTCCAACTTTTTAGGAATGTTTTTTGTATATAGTTAATTCAGTTTCTTGAAAACTCATAAACGTAGCCATTTTTGCACTCAAAATATTAATATATTTATCTAGAACTCAAAGTTTAAATTTCCAAAAGGCTAAATTATTTCTAATTAACTTTTATCTCAAATTTTCTCATTATTTGAACTCACAAAAATGTGTTTAAATTCTTCAGCTATGCTAAATTTCTTCCAATTTGCCAATCATTTAAGTACTTTATCTTCTATTAGCTTAAGTTCATATCTACGTTTTAACCGACTCAGCGTCTCAGAAAATTTCAAGAATCTGCGAAAAATGTTTCCTCTTTAAAACCAGATACACTACTTTTTCGTTCCACAGCCACTTTCCTAAACTATACAAAAATCGTCGACTGTTTCCCGTTCTCATTGGGAATATTTCCTACCCCCCTGAAAACTGTCACATCACTCAATTTAGAGAGAGGGGATGTCACTTACCACTAACTACCCTATCTAGGGTTGTATGTATTTGCCAGAAGGCATTGTACATCCCAATAGAAGTGGTTAAGACGAAAACGTATATTTTATTTTTGTATAAAACTTAAAAAGCAAAAATTATTTGTAAATAACTGTTTTTTGTGTAATTGAAAATGAAGATATTCCTTAGTGTTTTTAGGTTGACTTGGTAAATAATATGAAGTTCAAAGAAAAACGGTATCCACAAATTATGATGTTTTAGATTTCTTACGCAATTTAAATAAGAAAGTTGCTTGTTACATTTTCTTGTATATTTATTATTTTCGGTATAATGGAAATTTCTCTTTTTCAATGAGCCACAGAAGCTTTTCAAATTTTTATTACAGTAAGATAAAATAATGTTAGTAAAAATACATTTTCTCACATTATATTTTTCTTAACACAAACTAATTTTTATTAGAAACTTTATAATTATTTAATGCAAGTAAATAAATATTTTTCAAACTCTTTCAATATTATAGTACTTTAAGCACACATAGCAATGCTGATTTAGACTATACGTTTATATAATTCAACAGTCTAAACGAATTAGAAATATATTAAAATTATTAATTTATTTAATTTTTTTTAGCAAAAGTAAAAATATATATTACTTATGCTCTTTTTTCATAGATAAATTTTTTTTTATTTATTTTTTTTTTTATTCAAAAGCGTTAAAGCCCAAATTTATTTGCTAAATTAATTTTTTCTAATCGTAACTGAACAACCTCAGATAAAATATCACTTGCTACAATACATGAAAATTAACTTCATTTGTCAGTCTGAATTGAAATATATATCAGTGCATGTAATAATAAGAAGCTTAAAGTGTTACGTTTAATTTATTCCAATATAAATGGAATATTTGGTTCACAAGTGCATTATTCGAGTTATTTTTTAAATATTAATCTAGCGTTTATGAACTGTACTTTATGTATAACTATAAATAAAAACAAAAGAATCCGTTATGTATAATTTTAAATAAAAACAAAAGAATCCTTTATGTATAATTATAAATAAAAACAAAACAATCTTTACAACTTAATTTGGCAAAATTACTGTAGGAAAAAAACTAATAAATTTATAACGAGTTTCTATTGACTTATATTTAATTTTACATAATATAATGTATAATAAAGTGCTAAGAGGTTATTATTACTCCATTATAAAAATATTTTTATGAAAAGTTCTTGCATTAGTAATATTTTATTGTATTACAAATGCAAAACCTTTATATAATTATCATATATCTCTACTATATAAAGTTGCCTAGTTAAAAAGACTTTATTAATAATCTTAATAATTGAGAATTGTTAATATTCTTTTCAAATTTTTCATTTTTTTTAATTGATTAGAGACTTACTTTATTGTCATTCATAAAAAAATATTCCAGTTTTATTTTTATAAAAAGAAATTGTCTTTTCTTTAAATAGGAAACTATATACAATATAATTTTAAAATCTTTTTTTATGATTTGTTTTTAGGATTTGATTCATTAGATTTTAAATTTGAATTTTTAAATTTAAAAAACTAACTGGAAATAAAATTTTGTTATACTTATGATTTTTATTGATCTAAATTTCCGAAAATACTTTTGAATGTAATGTAATCTGTTATGTAAGTTCTTAGTTATTAAAAAAGTAGAACATAATCATTAATTTGTAGCAATGAATCATGGCGAGAAAGCAATTTCTCATCTGTTTAGAATAATCAGAAAGTTTCATTTACATTTAAGTAAACATTCTCCCCTTTCATTCTTTCCCTGACTAACAGGAAACATGCTTAAATTGTAAAGGAAGTCACACATGAATAGTTTTCTCCCTGGAAACAAACTCCTCTCACGTATATAAGAATCCGTTTGAAATAGTTTGTCGAATACTTATAAAAATTTTAGAAAAAATAATTTTAGCCTTCACTATTCAACTGTCTTGATTATTAAGTTCGCAAAAGTTTAAGGAAATTTATTCACAGTAAGGATTAAATGAATACATATAATTAAAAATAAAAACAAAAGAATATTATTTAATTTGGCAAAAGCACCAGATTTATATGAAAAAAATTGATAATATTCTATTTTTTTCTATTGACTTTTCAATTCACGTAAAATAATACATAACAATATACCATGAATTCTTCTTTCATTATAAGAAATTATTTTTATACAAAATGGTGCCGCACTCGCAACATAATATTATGCGCTCGCGTGAATGAAAAACATTTATAAATTATATCTTTTTTATATGGTCTCTTAATTAAAAAGATTTTGTAGATAATATAGTATCTTAATTTAAAATTAAAATTTTGATTGAGAGATATAAATTTTCTTAGTGTATTTATTCTTTCTTTTAATGATTAGAGACTTATTTTACTGTCATTCCTAACTAAAACGTATCTCAATTATATTTTAAATGAATTTATTTATATTTTTCATTAATATGACTTTAATGACCCAATAACTCGTATGTGGAATATATCATTTTATGTTTAAAAGACAAATTATGAAAATTAGTTTTTAATTCAAATAAGAAGAGTAAAGTAAATATATAACCACATTTTACAACAAGAAATTCTCTGGTTAAGATTATTATATTTAAAAATTTCTTTTATACCTAATATGGATCGCGTTAAAAGATAATCATTTGTAAAACTATCGTATTGATAATTTGCTTATTTTAAAAATAAATTTTGTAATAAAATAATTATTTTCTGTAGGTTCAAAATTTAATTGCTTAGATTGTAGCATTAATATGATTTCGATTCACAAATACTTTATTTCAATAGGATCATTCCATTTTACACACATTCTAAAATAAAAGAGCTAAAAATATTTTCTGCTTTAAAAAGTTTAGCTCATCTTTAAATATAAGTTAAAATTCCATTATTTTGCTTCAGAACAGTTTACTGTTTAAAACTTTGATTATTTATATTCCTCATAAATCTATTTTGTTTTAAATCTGCAATAAATTTCTAGTAAGGAATATTATTTTATTAAATATTATCGTTACGTCATCTAGAAAAATTATTACATGTATGCAAATAAAAAAAATATATAGAATAAAATGATTTTCACAGCAGAACAAAGCTAATATCAGAAATATTGTAGTTTATTTTTTAATCGAGAAAATTTCTAATATCGTAAAATTTTTAAGAAATAGTATCTTTTTAATATTTATTTATTAAAATAATGACTTTATATGGCAGGGGTGGCCAAACTTTTGGGATCCGGGGTCTACTCCACATTTAAAAAATCGAAGGCGGTCTACCAATGGCAGAGCTAAATTAACGTACATATTTAATTTCGGTAACAAGAAAAAATAGTAAATTATGTAATTTAAAAAATAAAAAAAAACTTACTATCAATATTTACAAAACAAAAATTTACTGATGAAAATAATCAAAGTATTCATACATCAAAAAGTGACCATCCTATTCACTTCGTTTAGTTGAAATGTGGCACTGTATATCTGCGACAAGTTTATCATATTGTGGCTGGTACGAGCTTATTGCAATCCATAAACATGAAATTAAATGTTCATCTGTTAAATGCGCCAAAGTTTGTTTTTTATTCATGGTTGAAAAAGCAGATTCTCAAAGATATCTTGATCCAAAGTATGATTTGAAATACAAAATCAATTTGTAAATATTTGGAAATATTTCCTCAGAAATTAATTTCCAAAAATCAGTATCACTAAATATGCTCTCGATTTAAGAAATATATTGCATCTTAATTTAATAATTTCTTCCTCGACCTTGACTCATGTGATACCTATTAAATGTCCTATTTTTTCAGATACGCTGTCCATCAATGTTGACATTTTCATAGTGACATCATTGTGACAATGTCCATCAATTTTGACATTTCCATTAAATGGAAATATTATAAAATTTATTTATTTCAAGCTAATTAGGTCGGCGAATCTTCTTTCAAATTCTTCAAACAAAATAAGTATTAAGTGAAATCTTCGAAGTCTCGGTTTGGATTATGGATGCACTCTTCCTCCATGTTTTTAAAGTTTCTCAATTCATGTTTTCTTAATTGAGATACATACCTTTCCATAGTTTCTTTGAATGTTTTAATAGCGCTCATCATGTCCTTTTTATGTTTTATATCCTAAACCTTTAATCATAAATCTTTAAATCGTAAATCTTTGCAAAGTTTATTTTGGGTTTTAAAGCGTAGGCTGTAGTAAATTTTTATTTTAAATAATTCATTGATTCTATGTCATAAATTAATAATAAGTCATAAATTAAATTGTTAATATCCGAAGTCATTATCGGGATGGTCGTGTGGACTACTTAAAATGTCTTCGTGGTCTACCAGTCGACCGCGGTCGACGTCTTGGACACCCTTGTTATATGGTGTAACAGTAAATAGTGTTGATTTTTTTTTCAATATAATGTTTCATTAAAAAGAAATAACACATGTATAATATTCTTGGCTACACACTTATGAGACAATCATGTTATACTATTGCCTTAAGATGATACTTCTGTTTTACTATCAACATTTGAAGTGCATGTAAAAAGAAATTAAAGTAATAACGAAATAAAAATCAATATGCCGAGAGTAAACTTATTAGTAAATTTTTTCTTAATGCACAAAAAAAAACGCAAATTAAATGAGTTTTAGTCATTAAGGTAAATGTTATTTATTATGGACGTCACAACGATTTTACTATAACAGCCATGAGCTCTTTCACTGGAAATTAAATAATTTCCATTTACGAATTTTATTTGTTTATTTTAGTCATAACTTGTCGATAAAAAAATGTCATCAAAAACAATAAAAACCGAATTAAATTAACTAAAATGTAAGAAATAATTAACATAAGCAGGAAAATTATTAAAATTTAAGTAAGAAAAGAAGGCAAGCTTGTTAGTAATTTAAAAGTACATATGGATTAAAAATTTTTGTGTAATAAAATCGCCTAATTCAATTAGCTTAGGAACTAAAATTAAAAATAATAATGTATAAACTCGCATTTTATTTCTAAAGCAACAAATTTATAGATTATAAAATTTTAAAGTTGAATCTTGGCGAAAAAATAATCAGTATTTTAGATATTTGGCGTAAAACTCAGGCTGAGTTTTAGTTTTCAAAGAAAAGTCTCCAAGGAGTGGGGTTTGAGTGATTAAGACCGATCAATCAAACCACCGATTAGGGGGAAAGCAAAAATAAGTGGTTTCTACTATGTGAAAATATACGTCGCGGCCGCTCTCGGTGAAAACTCTGCGACGTATCTCTGCCGTCGCAGGCCGCTTTCGAGCAGGAATATTTCGACGTATCCCAGCCGTCATGAGCCGCTTTTCAACCAGTTTATTGCGACGTAACAGATACGTCGCGGACGCTCAGTCGGTTAAAGACTTCTTGTCAAAATAGATTGCATCAATTACTGCAGTAAACTAAAAGCCCATTTTTAATTTTCACACATGGAAAATTCTGAGATCGGTAAAATGTGGAAAATGAAATTATATCCTAAAAGTTTTAGCTGAATTTTAATGGGGAGAACTAAGTATTCTCAGATAAAATAAATCTGCATCATTGATAACCGCATATTGAATAATTGAGAGTTAATTTATCACATTCACCACATTTAGTGAAACTTTTTCAATGATAAAGGGTTATATCAATGATAAAATTTTGCAAGATGTAATAAATGTGATAAAAAGTTTCTGAAGGTAGAAAACATGAAAAAATCTAAATATGCATTTGACAAACAAGCATGCAGAGAAAACAGAAATATTACTTTTTACCAGAAGCTGGAATTGAAAAAGGGACATTCCACACTGTAGCACAATCCCACCCCTGAATCATGTCAAATTTAGAATAGTCAACACGAAGCTGAAAACTGTTGTAAGTCATTTAAACACTTTCCATATAATGCCTTTATTGAAGATTTTTCTCAGGTTGTGGGACGAATTCAAATGTCCAAAATGTGATGAATGTGATAGGAAGTTTCTTAAGGTAAAAAACCCGAAAGAATCCTAAAATTTCTTCGATAAACAAGCATGCAGAAATCATAAATATCTTTTTTTTTAAGTAGCTGGAATCGAACAAGAAACATTCCACACCGTGGAAAAATCCTATCCCCTTAATCATGTCAAGCATAAAATATTTATTTTTGACAACAAAAGCTGAAAACTGTTGCAAAACAATTAAAGGCTTTCCATATAATGCCTCTAGGGAGGATTTCTCTCAGAACGTATTCAAATCTCGCAACAGAGAAAACCAGAAAATGTCACAATTACCCACGTCAACAGACGTGCGTTTAGGAGAGCAGCAATGAATTATTTTGCGACTCACCGTTGCCTAGTAGTAGGACACCATTCTTCAAAAAGGAAATTCTTAGGTTTTATCCCAACCACTGCTGTACACAGAAATACCTGATACGTCCTCCCTTCTTCATGTACATCTATCAGAGTGAGTGCTTGGGAAATTTTCGGTTATTTACCTTTCTGATACATGAATGGGGCCCTTATCCTTCAATTGTCATTCCAGAAGAATATTACGTAATGGATACGAAATTGCCTCACAGAAGCCTTAAGTCGTTACTGTCCATTATGGTCGCAAAGAAGGAAATCTTTGTGACTATAATGGACAGTAAAGATGGAAAACTGCCAAGAACACATTCCGACAGATGTGTGTGTGTACATGGAAAATACAAAAGCGCAACATTAATCTATTACTGTTAAATGATGACAGACAGACATTCTTACTCCGAAGATCGAGAGCCAATCATTAAATCACGGTAATCCTTCGGTAAAGTACTGCAAATTTTGTCTTGCACAATCTATGACACATTTCATCACCTACTAGCATTTGTAATACCTTCATTAATGATAAATATAATGCTCACAAGAGATTTGATGATATTTTATAAAACTCTTTTGATAATGATCACAATATAATATGATTTTTATTGAGTCCAATTTACTAATTTGGATGATAGTAAGGCTAACCACAAAATGTATTACTCCACTCACCAAAAACAGTGAGAAATTCGTGACGCCAAGGAAGAAATCTAAAACTCTCAGGTAAATTCTCAGGTATTTACCTTGACTGACTTGCCTAAGTAAAGTAGAAATGTGTTATTCATCTTCAATTGTTTAACAATGACTAAAATCTAACCATAAGTTTCCTATATTGAAGAGTGTGATTTAACCAATTAACTATGGTTAGACCATGTTTTTTATTTCGCAAGTGATACTCTTCCTAAAAATTCATCTATTTAACATTCCATAGACATTTTATAAAAAAGACACAAAGCTTATGCCTAAGAGTTTATGCCTTACCAATTGGAGCTTCCTATTTAAAGAATATTCTGAACACTCTACTCTCGAGGTGGAAGTTTAATCCACAAGTTGGAGTCAGAATGACTAAATGCGTATTCAGTTAATAACTCTGCTCATATCGATTAGATATAGAGTAATATGTAATTAAACCTATTAATATTTTATTTCCCATTTTTATATTCACTATCTATAAATTTTGTCCGATTAATTCCCTTTTAAAATAAAAATTTGTGGACTAGAAAATATAACCAATGCACACTTAATGTATGAATATACAAAAATTCAAATAGTTCGTTTTTGTTTTTTGTAATTTCCTTTACTAAATATCAATATTAGCTTATTTTATTAAAAGTAAAGTTAAAGTACAAGTAATAGTTCTTATATTAATTGCCTTTCGGAAATGTTGGGAAACTTTCATTAATGCATTGAAAAAAAAAAGTACTTGATTTGAAAACTATTTTTAGACAAAGTGAGGACTTAATCCTTTTCCTTTCTTTAATTATAAAAGACTCTTGGTCTTTGGAGATAAATTAACTAGTATTATTATGCAGTATTAACAGTATTAGAAAGTTTTGGAAAGAATTTAAACTTTACTACAGTTTTTGATTAAAAAAATTAACAAACGTGATATGAATATTTATTTCTGCCTTCGTTTTGAAAAATGAATTCTTTTAACTATTATCCAATTGAAGAGTGTTTTTATTTAATAAAGGAAACGTTTATATATATAAATGGTTTTAAATATTTTAATGATCAGAGAAATAAAAATTAACCGCTTAATTGGCCATTTGAAATCAGTATCTAATAGTCAAAATAATCCCTGAAAATATCTTATGTTATTTATATTTTCAATGTATAGTCAAAATATTTAGGTATATTTTTGAGATAAAAGTTATAATTTAAGTATAATTCGCTAATAATCATGAAAATAATAATTTACAATAAATTTCAGTTAGACTTTGCTTGTTGCAACATATTTTATGTGGTATAAAAAGCAAATATGTGAAAGAGGACCTTAGACTATATCAGTTGTTTACCCCACCCCAACCTCAGTTGAATAGAATATGATCTGGTCTTGAGTTCAACAGAGTGTGAGTTCGATACCTAACTAAGCTGTTAGATTTTTATAATGGTTTGGAAGTTATTTTAAAATAGGCTCCAATCAAATAGCCTTGGTGTGCAAAAAATGACTATAGAGCAATAAATTAACCTGCTTTTAAAAACACTTTTACACAAGCTGGAAGGTTATAAGACATCTGCCACATTTTGTCCTTCGAGAAAAGTTTTACATAATAGGTTATATTTAAGCTTCATGAAGGGGAAAATTCCAAAACATCTATTCCAATAACTATGTATGCAGAAAGCAAAAATGTAATAAACATTTTCTGTTATTCAACAGTTGCTGTGATCAAATACAGCACCCTTTATTTTGAAGAACGTGATCCTATTTATCACAATGAGCCGCACTACAAATATTTTTGATATTGTGAATTAAATAACCTAACAGATGAAAACTGCTTTTAGATGTTATAAAACATTTTTACATCTTTTGTGGAATACTTTCGGATATATTTTCAATGATAATGGGCTGTTTTCAAGTGTAACAGAAGAGGAAAACCATAAAACTCACAAGTACCCATCCAATTTCCTAATACCCAGGAAACAAAAATAACCCTTTATTTCTACTTTTTGTTCAAACAGAAAACAGAAATGCACCACCCATTTCTTATTCTTCTACAATTGCTGGAAGTGAAGCTAGTGATTTTTTCTTTCGTAGGTACTTTCCATGGCATTCTACTAAAAATCCACAAACATCTTTGGTACCGAGTAGCAGTCAGCCGAGTAACTTAAGGTTGTTTTAAGGTATTTTAATATTCTTAGCATACTTTGCATTCGTGGTGGAAATTTTATAGACTATTGGCCGTATTTGTAAGTTGCAAGGAAGGAAACTCAAAAAATATCATAGTTCGCACCCCAACAAATGTGCATGCAGACGATAGAAACGCAAAATCCATCTCTTGTTGTTTAACAATAACTAGAGTTGAATGTATGTTACTCAAGTTCGAAGAGCATTTTCCTAACAATAAGCCTCATGGTGATCTCCATTATAAACACCTATAAATTTTGAACAAATACCAAATGACCCAGTTAACATCTGAACTCTCACCTTCTTCTTCGCCTTACTACAATAAAATAAAATTAAACCCTGGTAAATTTTAACGTGCATGAACTTTTTCAGTACTGGTCTCTTAGATTCCATTAAAGATAAATAAAATTGATTTCCCTAATATTAAAAATAAAAAAACGGCCTAAAATTTTGTATAACCAAACAACATTAATCATTGTCGAGACCCTGCGGTAACTTGGTTGGATAGGGCGTCATTCTCTTTACAGGAAGTTAATGAGTTCGATTTCCAGATTATCCGAAGATCCGTCGTGTTCACTAATGGTGACTGGGGCACGTAAAATATGTAGTGGTCCCAATGTCCTTCATGTTCCCATTCCAAATTAATACCTCTGGGGTGTTAGGAGCCAAGCCTTGGGTATTCTCTGGCTTCCTAACTCTAAATTGGAAGTCCCAGATGGTATTGTCCTCTATGAGCCACAGTCATACTTCCATCCTCGTAAGGGAGTGCTCTGTTCAAAAAACGGAAGACGCTCTTCCTGACTTCATTCGCCCAGTCCCTGACGGGTGGGCTAGGCTTTTCCAAACGTCATATGTAACAACAATTATTATTGAAATTTTAACAAATTTTATTTGTTAACTATTTTCAAACTTTATTAAAAAGTATATTACGCAACTTTGTCAGTTACAGTTAATTTTTCGTGGTGTAAAAGCCATTTTCAGATACATAGTTCAATTCATGAAGTAAAGTATGCAGTTATTTAAAAATATTAATTAATATTATTTAATTAAATCGAAAATATTAAACATTATTTTGAGTATAATAAAAAAATCAATCACTTTTAAATATAAAAACAAGTCGTTTTTTCATAAAATTTGGTTTTTATATTGCTTTACGGTCAACCTTTTGTTTAGAGAAGAGGTATCTGGATTTACAATGTAATATAATATTTAATATATTAATGTAATAATATATTAGTTTTCAAATTTTTCAACTATTTCACAAACAAGGTGAAAATTAAACTGACAAGCTTAAAACCAAAAATAGGAGTACTAACCATTCTTCCGCCAAGTCAGCAAGTTGTGGATAAGAAAAATAATCAAATTAAATGGCCACTTTTTTAAAATGCTTTTGTAAGTTGGTCTACAATCACTTTTTTGTGTGCGCGAGTTTTCAGAATTTCATTTCAGATTCTCTCAGAATTTGCAACTTAAATTCGATTCCAAACTCCTACAAGACACCATGCTTGAAGTAGGTTTCGAACCAACGAACTACTAAATTATAATCTTAAAATGGTATAATAATAACTACAGTATAATAAAGAAGTGAAAACATATTTTTTATAAATATAAAACTATTTAATTATAAAACCATATTTTGTTATTATCAGGAAAAAAAACAAGACTGCTGGGTCTAAAAAATACGAAATAAACTCTGATAAATACGAAAATTATGTTAATGTGTCATCTGTTATTATACATGACTTTAATATGATTAATGTCCTCTGTATAAATTGTGCAAAAAGAATAAGCTTCATATTACAGCTCAACGTTCATTTCTTGCTTTAAAATAGTATTGTACATTCACTGCATTAATTTTAAACAATAAACAAATTACTGAATAATTAACTTTTAAGATTATAAAATAAAATTAGTCAAGCTAAGCAAATTTCGAAAATGAAAACACTCTGCTATAACTTCTTATGTTAAGGTGAATAGAAGCTTTAAGGAAATGGGGGCCTTATTTTTGTATTTATGATGGATTGAAGAGATAGACTACTTTTATTGAATACATACTAAGTTTAAAAGGAATTTTGAAATAATATAGCATAATAGCGTGAACAAGTACAATAAAGTTAACAAATAACTGGAACATTAGGTAATCATAGTGTAAGTGCATATATAAGTAGAAAAATTAATTATTGTGTAATACAATTTATAATACAATCCATTAAATTAGCTTTTCTAAAATAAAGAATAAAAAATCATTGTCTTGTTCTTTTAAATCTTTGAAAAGCTTCGCTTAAGGAGTCAATTAACTGTTAACAATTATAAGAAGAACCCACGCAAATGCTTTCTCCCAGTTAAATCTTAATTTGCGCATTTCCATTCAAAATCAGCAGGAAATTTTTATTCACAGCTTAACTATCAGAGGTTGGAGCTATTTTTAATGACCTTTCATCTCAAATGTTCTTTTGAAGGGCTTCATAGAGATGAGTTTAAATTATTCCACTGTATTAACTCCCTTTAGCTTCATCCCATAAATATTTCAATATATGAAATAGCAAAATTAATGAAAGTTTCGTTTAATGTTAAGATGTTTTACATATAAAAATTCTTACATTTTAGCATTTGTTAATTATGAGTAAAAAGGAAAATTTCTTAAGTCTTTTCAACAGTTGAAAGTATTTCCTTTAAAGTTTTTCAACAAATAAATTATGAATTTCAATTTATATTTATATGTGACATTATTGTATTTCTAAAAATTTAAGAATAAAAATAATGTTTTTACATAAATCTCTGTTTCATAATAATTTACGTAAGATGAGTCCAAATGTAGTGTAAGGGCTTACCACAGCCTAGAGGTTGTACGTCGCTCTTCAAATCAAAGAAATCCAGGGTTCAATCAAAACTTAGATGCTGAACTTTTACAGACGTATGTGAGTAGGTAATGAGAGTTTTCCTCGTTATTCCTCACATAACACATGAATACTGCCTTATATCTATTAAACACTTCTTCCAGAAGGAAATTTACTAGGTGGATATTAAAATGATTTACAGTTTAAGGTCATTAAGCCCTTCACTACGTCCAGTTATACCATCATTAAAGCTCGAGAATTCCCTTAAACCACAAAAAATTATTTTCTGTTAATATTGTAGCAAAAAGTTTTAAAATCCACAAAGAGATCATTTTAAATTTCAAATGCTTTGGTCCTTCCCAAAATATTTAATATATTAAAAGTTTTTTTCACCTATACGTCTTCATTTTTATTTCATATTGATGAGCAAATTAAATAATACCTTCCTCAAATTACAACACAATCTATTATATAAATCATTTTTAAAAATTAAACTTGTATTAAAATTAATTCTTATTTTATATATGATTATACTTTTTCAGTCTCCTGTGGATAATACTTTATTATTTTGAATGTAACATCTTTCAAGGTTATGTTATTGTGATTAGTTTCTGGCTGTGTATTTTGACTAATCAAATGCACTATACACAACCAATTTCCTTGCATTTTGAACCCCAATCAAGGAATACACAAGCTGACAACTTTCTTTCCACACAACATCAATTGAGGGACAACTGAACCTTCTGATCATTTAATCTGCATACAGGTTGTTCTAAAGAAGTGTGTTTATTAAAATTTATAACTCTATGTACCATTCACGTGATGTCCATCACTTAAATTTAATAGATAAACAAAATGATTATTTTATTTTTCCTAAAGTTTCCATTACCATCTAAAATAAATCTTTCATTTCACCATAATGTTATTATTCTATGAAAAATTTTTTGCCTCTATTAAATTCTAAAATTTTTATTTATTTATTTTTAAATATCCTTAGAGCTCTTTCTATTTTAGAAGGAGGGATCTTCATTTCTTTCGTCGTTATAAAGCTTTTATATTTTATATCAGACAATAGAAATTTTATTCGATGTTTTTCAATATATTTAATTCTTTTATTAAATATAATACTCAAAATGTTATCAAATAAGATTTATTTTTCTTGGTAATATAATAAATTTCACTGACGCTCACTATTATTAATTAGGAAATCTTTTGGATTATAATATTTTCATGTACTTCTTTTTTATGTTTATAAAAATCTTTTTCTTATTTACTTCTCATAAAGTTTTAATTTAAGTAATAGTTTTTCAGGATGTATTTAAAAATTTTTAGAAGAATTTTATTAGTAATACCGAATCTTGAATTCATTATTTGAAGTAATTTTTGTTCTCTTTATATATATAAGAGCTCCTACATCCAATATATATCTGACATATATCTTGAATTAATCTCTTTTTGAACAAGGTAGGTACGTGTAACATATGCATGACCTTGTAAAAACTTTAAGCAGTATCCTTTTCTAATTGTTAAAGCATAATTATCAATAAATTTATGATTGTAAGAGAGTTCTTCATTTCCATTTCTAAAAGAACAAGAGCTTACTTTGTAAGGTCCTTGCCTTAAAATTTTCAGTCTTAGTCTCTTATTTATTATAATGTATTCAACACTACAAATATGTGCTTCTTTTTTATCTTAAATATGAAATACTGATACAATAATTATGTATTTATCTATATGCACAATAAACATTTGAAGCCGTTTATTTCTACAAAAAAATAGGAGCAAATTTTCTTCATAAACTTGTATAAATGATGTCAAATAATATATTATAAATAACATAAATTAAAGTTTATAAAACTAAATTTTCGACATTCAATCTTCCAATATTTTGCAGCGATGGAAAATAGAATGAATGGTTTCCTAAAAATAAATAATCCACACGCATATTCTTATGACAATATATTAATCACACATAGTAATTTGAAGCCTCTTCTTTTTAATTGAAGTTATAAAACCTGAATAGGAAACTTAAAAGAAGCGCAAGACAAAAGATTGCTTCTGTTAATAATTAGCTTTTCTTTAGAATTTATCAACAATGTCCAGAAGGCATAAACTTGATATACGACTCCAACAATACTCCCACCCTTATCCTCTGTTCGTTAAATTGTCAATAAAAACCACCAGTTCGCTAGCAGCCATATAATTTTTTTAGCAATCCCATTTTTTCCATTCCTTCATCTACCCTGTTAACAATGTTAACACGTGTATTTTATGCACTGGATAACAAAGTAAAGCAGGTTTTTCATTAAAAAAAATGTATTTAAATATATCGATCAAAGAAGCTCCAGGTGATTAAAAAGAAAATTTTGTTATATAATAATTCATATTTTTTTATATAATTAATACAATGTTTTGTTATTATACTAGAGTATGTGATGTAATTAATATTTAAAGAATTCTTTTTGAAATTTATTCCTTTTTCTTGAAATTTTTTATACGCATAATTTTAATGAAGTTTCATCATCGTTAGTTTCAATAATCATATTTTAAACTTCTTGTAATGTAAAAAGATATAGAAAGACTCACGTATCTAACACATATTACTTTAGTAATTTTATGCGGTATCTCAAGAGTTATAAGGGAATTATCTTTCATTTCCTTATTCATTTAGTTCATTTTAATATTCAGTTTGAATATTATTTTTACAGTATTGAATTATAATTAGTATACATTTTTAATTTTATCATAATACTTTTAATACCAGAAATTAAATACAAATAGTTCATTGGGTAAAGTAAATACTTCTTCTTAAAATATAAATATAGGTAAAAATCATAATTGAAATCATTTTCATTTTTTTATTTTTTTTTTATTTTGGATTGTTATAAATAAACATTATTGTTTTAAAACATATCCTGTTCTCTAGGATATTTTAAACAGGTCAATTTTATAGAAACGATTATAGTTTTAAATTTTTTAATAGTAAAATGCTCAAATAGTAACATTAATTATAAAACATAAATTTAAAAATTTGAACTTTAAGTTTTCTAACTTTTGTATTTTATGTACTTTTTAATTTTTTTTTTCAGCCAGCACTTAAAGTAATTTAAATAGCTTTGAATAAAAATCAGAAAAAAATATGTTCTATTATTTAATTTTTTCCATCTCAAGAAAAGGAAACTATACATAGAAATGCATGGATAAAATTGAAATGAATAGGGTTTTTATATTTGAGAATGAAACATAAATACATATCAAAAATATTATATTAAATAAGTTAATACATAAAATAGAAATATATACATTCAAAAATAATGATTTAAAATTGATTTTTATTATTATTATTATAAACTTAGCTTATTTTAAACATTTGTGTCAGTAAAAATTATTTTTTCCTTAATACAAAACGAACGTATTTTGAATTCTAAAAGTATCAAAACTGTCTCCCTATTATGATCTGGCATAATAACACAATATTTGAAACATATGGTATAAAATTGAGGCATGCATGTTTTTTGCATGCATTTAATATGGACAGTAATAACATGTCGACAAATATATATATTAAAAATAGGATAGTATGCAAATTCATAGAAATTACGCCTTTGCATATACTAAAAAATAAATCAAATCTTTTATTATCCGATTGCATTTAAATAAATAAATCTTTCAGTTAAAAAGATACTCGATAATTATAATATGGCTGTACAATCACGAAAAGAATTTATTTCTACTTATGTATAAGCCTTCAAAGACATAGTAACAACTTTTTTTGCATAAATTATTCTAGACGATAGAATAAATTTAATAAAGATTAAATATGAAGAAATTCGAGCATCATAATTTGAATTGTAATTAATTTTTTGGCGATGTAAAAATTTTGGAAAAATTTTCCTTCCTTTATTACAATTTAATTTTTTTTTTTAATTTAAAGAAACGCTTTGATTTTCTTCTTAATTAAGGGTTTTTAATAAGAAAACGTTTCATTATTGGCTATCTTAAAATATTCACTTTCACACTATCTATTTCTATTTTCACTCATTCTAGTCATATGAGCAGATTCTAAAATATTCAATTGACAGTAAAAAATTTACGAGTATTGTATCTAATCTGTCAGTCGAAAAGTTAGGACTCTAATCTTCAGTTCAGCTGCTCGTGAGTTCGATTTCCGCATAGAACGTGAATCTTTGTAATGGTTAAGAGTCAATTTGAAGCTGTAAATTTTAGGGTGAGTTAATCTGATGTGCGAAAAGTGTGACCATCTTAAGAGCAATAAATATTTTTTAGAATCAAACTAACAATATCGAAACAATTCATTGAACTCCTCCCCTGGAACGTGGTATCTAGAAAACACATATAATCCAATTATATTTTATTAAATAATATTCGTTGCTTTATAATCAACAAATATTAAAGCTTCATAAATGTAAAGTTGAATTTGCTTGATACCAAAAAAATAATAATAATAATAATAATCCTACCTGAAACTTCAATGTAATAAAATTTCAAACTAAAAGCGCATAATCATTTTATGTCACAAAATGGGAACATATGTTTCTGTAATGCATACAATTTCAAAGAATTATAAAAACAAACTTTCATATGAGGGGGAAACAGTGACATAATAATCATTTGTCTTACTCAGTTCATTTTATCTTACCACAACACTTAACATTGTAACGTGAATTCCTTTGACACAATCATTAATTTTACATGATGATAAATTATAATATAAGATTAAACATCCCTAGTTCTTGCGGAATATATTTGTTTGACTTCAGTACTAACAAGATGTATCATTATACTTTTTAGAATAATGAAAATAATATATTTCTTTTTTAATTTTAGCATGACATGAAACGCTAAGATTGATAAATATATATTTTTAAACATGGAATTATTTATAATTTTGCTAAATTTCATAACTTCAACGAAAAAAATTATAAAATTTAATTATAAATTATTTTTAATTTTATAGAAATTACATAATTTTAGTTACAATTGTTGTTTTCTACAGAGAGGGAGACTATTTCATATTTTCGGTACTCGATAAATTGTCAAATTTATTTACGATCTTAAATAAATCACTTTTAGTATTTAATTAAAAAAAGAAAGATTGATTATACTTTATTCAAGCTAATGTTTTTGAAAATCCGAATAGTATTCTTTAAGACTGTTTGAGTTTGACGAAATAAAAGAATGAAAATTCACTCGGTTTGAATGAGGCTCTGAGCGATGCTTTTAAAATGTATGGCATTCAAATTTATCATTTGCAACAAATTCAATAAAACGACAACGCGTGATTTCGAATGCAGCTCAGCGAGTCATTGATACATTTTTAAATGTTGTTCTAATGATACTCGATTATGTAGTCACAAAACAAATAAATCACTATTCAAACTTTCTACTGTTGTATCTTAAAAAGGTTACAATAATCTAATGGGAAAAGGTATCCCTCCCTTATCTGTAAAATTCTCTATTTAACCCAGATAAAAACTGTCGTGCTAAGAGTGCATATATATGTTAAAAAGAAGCGCCATAAGGTTCAACAGCAATCACTGGTGTGACATAACAGAGATAAAAGTATGTCAGATAAGTTGTCGACCTCGTCATTTGACCGTGAATAAATATTATGAGTAGACCACTGTTATATTATTGCTTTAATTTTCAACAATGCATAACCGAAAACGTAACTTAATAATCTTATCAGCCGCCTACTCTGTCTAGTGGTCAGCTTGCCTGACTGCTGATAATGGAGATCTGGGTTCGTATCCCGGTTAGGGGATGTACTTTTTCTCTCTCTCCTGTCTACGTTCTCTCCATGGATGAATGAAGTGTGAATGGTTGCCTAACCTATAAACGGATTCTTATGGCATATGTTTTATTTCTATAAAAAAGTCATCTCCAGTTATCCTCTTCAACGTAAGCAACAAGCATATTAGCATAGAGCTACAAAAATGTCCATCATAACCTAACCTAACTTATCTGACAACTAGTATAGATAGCCTGGAGAGAAAAAAATATGGTTATCGGGTAAAGGGTTTGTCTTCCTGATAACCAGAGATCACCGTGACAAGACCTATACGTTAAAAATTCTATAAGGTCCCTGTTCTGTCAATGTAGGATGGTAAAAAGATACACATTTTCAATTCATCAAAAAATGTCCTAATACTTATGAAAACTTATTACGATACTTTCAAATACTTTTTTTTTTTTTTTTTTTTTTTTTTTGTATGTAAAAAGCGACAACAGAGAGGGACGTACAATCCAGATTAACCAAACAATGATTTTTTCTTTGCTGTACAAAATTTCGTCTCTGAATTATATGAAATCAAATAGAAGATCAATGCAAATAAGAGTCAGAAATATCTTTAAAATAAAATTAAGTAAATATTAATTCTGTTATTCAATTAATATGGCAATAAAAGCATAAAAATTTATTAATTAAGCAACATCAAAAATTATATTTCCTTTTTATAGTAGAACAAGGAACATGCATAAATTTCATAAAATACCAGCTTAATGATTTTTAAATGAAATCAAGTTATTAATAATTCTCTTGAATGATTTTCCACTTCATATCATCATACCATATGTAAATGGAATATTAACATGAATTTGCAATTCAAAGAGATCATAGTAACGGCAAACAGTTGAATGAATATCTATTTCTCATTGTATCCTGTTGCTGGTAAGCATGAATATTCAAAAACATGCAGATTCATGAATGAAACTAATTATTATATATCTGCCTAAAGCTGCCCTTAATTTTCTACGAACAATACAAATCATCATATAATTGTGCAAATGTATAATCTGAATTACTAAACTATTGTATAAACAATAACATTGTCAAATAAATGTTTAGACTTTAATCAGTAATTAAAAAATAATAACTAGCATAAAATAGTTGATTTAAAAAAGCTTATTCATTACGGTAGGTACCGTTATTAATTACCAACTTTTAATATTGTTATTCATTTTAAAAGAATTACTTTATATTGAATAAAAACTTTTCCTGAAATAAATTTTACATTTCTTCATACATTTTTTCCATAGAATAAAAACATTGAAATGTTTTTTCTATAACTCAGTTGATAAAAATAATTACCAAAATTGACAATTAATTAAATAAATACATTTTTTTATCTTACAATAATTATTAGATATCTGTTTCGGCATATATTTGTTTTAGAGAGTAATAAGTTTAAAAATTAAAGATGAACATCCAATTATTTCATTTCTACAAAATTGTCAACAATTCAGAATCAATTTTTTGAAACTTTACATTTAAAACCCAATTAAGAAAAAAACATGAAATTTTAAAAACAGAATCCACCAGAAAGTTTTTTACTGGAATATTAAATACATATATAAAGGAAAATACATCTATTTGTATACAAAATATATTGTATAAAGAAAATATTATTCAAGAAGTCTTTTGGAAAAGTTCACATATATAGAGGAAACTGAAATAATAAAATAAAAAAAGTTTTTACAGATTCCTTGTAAGTTGTAAAGCTTGTGAAAATTTGACATTAAGAGTAACTATGATTAAGGCATTTTTATATAATCAATATTATTCATTCAACATATAATTTTAATATTCATCACCCTTAAAAAATGTTGCTTATCAGGGCAAAATTTTATAATGGATTTCTTGTTATTCAAATCCAAATTCATTTCTCCCTAAATTGTAAAAAATTATGTAAAATTTCTTTTTCAAATAGGAAAACTATTCCCTAAAAATATAAATTAAATTTGGAGCCTACTCAAAATTCACAAAAAAGAATTATAAGTTTTCTAATTAGTTTTGCAAGAATTTGCCTACAAATCCTTAAAACAAAATAATGCGAATACATTTTGTTTAGTTTATGACTCTAAGGAAATCTTGTCGCACAAAAGCTAATGCGATAAGGATCTATATTTTAAATTAGATCCTTGAACCAAATATCCGGGCTCGAAGAGAAAGTCCAACCTTCGAACTGTTTAACTGAAGATCAAAGCTATGATGAGAGGAAAAATAACTTAGTTCATATTTAAATTTCATGTCACCCATATGAGCATTATAAATAAGTTGTGGCGAAACAGATTTATAATAAAATGATTGTTAGAGTAAGTTTCTTCATGTGAAATTTAAATTGAATAATGTTTTTAAATATTTTAGTTTGTTCAACATTCATGTTACTACCAACTTCTTTTATTCTCACTCTTACTCCTTATTAGAAATTTGTAATGAAAATGTGTAAATCCTGTGTACTTAAGGAAAATATGTAAATCACATCAAAGAAATCGAATACCTTAAACTCTAGTTAAAAAAAAATTTATATTAAAATTTTTGTTTAAATTCCCATTAAAAATAAGTCATTTGGAAAATCACATTTATATAATACAACTTTATTTAGATGAATATTATATTTATATCATGCACAAATACTATCAGGACTGAATGAACCATATATTTTATAGTGAGAATTTCAATCATATCAAAATATAATTAGAGATTATTAAGAATATCAATATGGATTTTGAATGAAAAAAATATACTTTTTTGTGTAAATAAAAATTTTAAAATATGGTAATAAAACTCTCTTATCATTTTCATTATATTGTTTTACTTTTGAAAAATGAAAAGAAAATATTCTAAGAAAAAAATCGAAATGTTTGAAAAATTTTGTAATTAAATTTTTATTAAACAGGACAATACTAAATAGCTTCTTTTGTTTTTTTTAAAAAAAAAAAAAGATGAAAACACTTTCATACATCAGGAAACTAACTTTTCATAAAATGATCCGAATTTAATTTATGAATCCCAAACAATGACGCCTCATGAAATGAAATAAAGAATGCGAGTCTCAAAAAAAATTATATGAAAAATCCAGGTCCTTCAAACATAGGCGAAAGTGTTTCCATTTTTTTATCACTGAAGAAAGAACAGCCCATCTCAATACATCATGAATACGGTCTGCTATTTTAAATCTTGATATTTCTGAAAGATTTTTTTTTTTATTATTTCAACATTCGAAAAAGAAAATCTTTCATTTTTAACAAAATGAAAAATATTTCATTAATTTTTTACTTTTTTTTAAGTCACATGTTATTGTTTTAATTCTATTATTGATATTGATTCCAAGTTATAAATAATATAATTTTTTCCTAGATTATTTTGTTAGATTTTAATTAAAATTTATTTGATTCATAAATTAATAAAATCTACTAAAAATAAATTTGATGTAATAACATCGTAACGTGACTCTTAAATTTCAGCACTATGTATAAATGGAAAAAAAAAAAAAAAAAAACTGTGAACTTGTCTCACTATCGCACATTTAAGAAAAATAAATATTTTACGATTGCAAATTAAACAAAATAATTTCGATTCCTTTCACAATATTTTGCAGTGTACAAGCAAAAATACTCCTTTCTGTAAACTTGTTTTTCTAGCATATATTATTGGGAAAAAAAATTAATGATTTTTATGATTGTCAATTTGACATAAGTTTCGATTCCTTTCACAAAACTTTGTAGTATAAGCAGAATTTTTTTTTTTATATAGATATTTTACTTGTGTCTATTTGCCAAAATAAATGAGTATTATAAAACAATGTAGGTTTAAAAGTATCGAGAATGAATGTTCTTTTATTTCATAAAATCATTCTAAGTAAAAATGAACTTTAAACCTCAAGAATAATAACTTCCTGAGATTTAAGGTTCATTTTTACCAGAGAACGCAGTAATATAATAATTCCTTAGCAGCAAAGATTTCATTTTATGACAGAAGGATCATGCTTACTGCACTTGATAATTTATATTAAATGTTCCCACAAACCATATTTCTTTTTTTACATCATACAAAATGCACAGATGTTAAAGATGATGTATGAAGCACCATGATACATATTGTAATCTTGAGTCAAAATAAGAATCTAACTCACAATTTTCCAGTAAAACTAATAATATCTCGTGTTAGTGTTTTTAGTTCCACGGTTAAAATTATTTTCAGAAAAAAATGAAAAATTAGCTTGCAAATTAAGTTTGCTGCCTCTACACACAAAAACAGAAAACTCAGAATATAAATGTCGTGCGTTTTCTGATTAATTTTGCAAGAATTTGACTTCAAATCCTTGAAATTAAATAATGCATATAGGTTCTGTTTGATTTGTGACTCTCAGAGCATCTTTTTACACGAAAAATAATTCAATAAGGATCTAGAGTTTAAATTAGATTCTTGCTCCAAAGATCCGAACTCAAAGAAGAAATTAACCTTCGAACTGTTATACTGAAGAGCAAAGAAATGATAATTGGAAAAATAACTTGGCTCATATTTAAATTTTATGTCACCCATATGTGTTTTATAAATAAATAGTTGCAAAATCGAGTCATTACAATATTAAAAATGATTGTTAAATTTTTTCATGCGAAATTTGAATTTAGTAATAATTCTTTGAGATATTTTAATGTATTCAGCATTCATAATACTGCCAAATTATATATTTTCTCCTTATTTTAAATTTCTGTGACTAATGGTTTGTCTCTACAGTGAAATAAAATTCAAATTTTAAAAATCAATAAACTTTATACTTTAAAAAAAAATATCAATGAGAAAAGCTTTTAAATACCGTCTGAACAGCAAATTAACATCAAGAAAATTTCAAAATATGATGAGTGAATTTTATGAAGAGAATAAAAAAATTACATTATTGTATATTTTTTGCCTCATGATTTAATTATAACGATTTTAAAGATTTGGTTGATTAATAATGAAGTATTCCCATAAATTAAAACGTCATTTATTATTTAAAGTGTTAATTAATAAGACACATTTTTCTAAACAAAAAAAGTACTTAAAATTTAAGGTTTTTTCATTATACTTTCTTTTACATAAAATTTTACAAGTAGCTATATAATAAAAGGTTACATAACTTACATAAATAAAAGCATTTGAGATTTAAAAAAAAAAAAAAAAAAAAAAAAAAAAAAAAAAAAAAACTATTTTTTCACTCATTATTAACAAATCAACAATTAGCTTACAAAATAAAGTGTTGTTTCATGGAATAACTATTTAAAAGTACAAGCTGAATCATTCATCAAATAATCTAAAACTTTCAATATATTTTCCATCCCACACTTTTTCTAAAACTAATCTAATTTCTAAAATAAGAATATTTTTTACACATCCCATAAATAATGAAAAAGTAAGAAATTAAATCAATGAACCACACACACAAATGTAGTTAAAAATAAATTTTCAATGTAAAAGTGATATAAAACCATTTAAAAATCATAAAGTTGTATTCAGCAAACATTTAGACCATAATTTGAAATAGTATTTGAAATAAAATGCAATGAAATTTCACATATCTTTACATTTAAACATTACAATAAAAGGCATTAGAAACTTAGATGGTTTTTTTTTTATTATTATAATTATGTTTCTGTTATTAGTTGTAAGTGTAGAAAATATAATACAATGCATTAGGAACTTAGATATTTCATAGAAACTGGCAGATATTTCATAGAAGCTCACAAAGACAAGATAATAAATAAAGTTCCTGCCATTTTTGCTTTGCGATTGAATGAGGTTAGAATAAGTAGTGATGAAATTAGTAAATGATGAGTGAGGTACAAAAAGCTTTGAGTTTGAAAAAAATTACCGGTTGTTTTAAAATCATGTCAACCATGCACTTTCATCAATTAAAACTCATACAATAGCAAAGATGAATGGAATATCCTTCATAGCTCATTCAATATCAGTTGCTTTATAAAATAAGCTTAGCAGCAGCTGTATCAGGTCGTTAAATATGTCAAGCGTTCGGAGTTTCAAAAATTAAGTCTTGAGATTCAGGTAAATACAAAGTTTCTAAATACTTTTTTTGTGTCCAGGACAACAAAATTTTAGCACAAAGGAATTACACAGGCGGAAACAGGTTGGAAAAAGTCACTAAATGTAGATGGAAATTACTTCAAAGACCAGGAAAAAATAAACTTTCTTAAATCATTATTTTTTGGCCTTCAAAAAGTAAGAACATTAGTAGTTACTTTACACATTAAAATTTTAATAACAAACCTCACAGCATAAACTATTGATTTACAATGCAAGTACTCACATTAACTTTCTTTCTAACGACCATATTTAGTTTAAAATATTTTTATCATTCATCCATAATGTTTCATACTTTTTACTTCTATAACAGCTATAGTTAGTTTGAATAAAAAGCACTAATAGCATTTCCAAAATCATTTTTATGTTATTGCCCTTTATTTGGCTGTCAACACACAACACACACACAATTACCTTAAAAATTTTCCCCAATTTCAATTTTAGTAAAATATTATAAACAGAAAAATCAGCAAACAGTTGATTCTAGATTAGAATTACATGATTCAATCTGTAATTACATTCTTTAAATCTATTTTATAAGCACATAACCAAAATTTTAAATGTAGAAATATACAATATTAGTTAAAAATGATTTCAACATCTTTTTACAATATGTTCATAAAAATCCCTCAGTAATTTGCAGAATAACACCTGTAGAGAATGCAATTTTGCAACATGTTCTAGCCCCTATAAAATTAAAATATTGATTTTTTTTTTTTTTTTTTTTAACATTAATCAAAATGTAAAAACTAAACATTTTATTTTTACAATAAATAAAAAATTTTAGTTAAAAATTATCATGAAATTATATGCATTAAATATAAATTAAAATATAATTTTGAACTATATAAAATTAAAAAATAATATCATTAAAAATTTGAACTCAGATAAAATATTTACCTTAATTTATTTATAGTTTTGATCCATTTCAAAGTATCAATTATATTAGAAAAAACTAGTTTGTTAATAAACATCTATTCTGAAAAGTTAAAATTGATTTTCATAGGCAAAATATTCATCAAAACTTGAATTAAATTCAGACTTTTAATTTAAAACATTAAAAAAAAATTTAAATCATTATAAGCAAATGAAAATTTTAATCATTAGAACTAATTCTATAGGTTTAAAAAATATTGACTACTGCAAACATTTATGCCTAATGGTACATTTGTTTGCCCAACAGAAAATTACTGCACATATTTATGATTACTAAATTTACAAAGTGTTGAATTGAGCATAAAAGAGCTAACTGAACATTCGGATAACAGCTTGATAAAAAAAATCAATCTCTACAAAGTTCATTTTATTAACATTACAACTTAATTACCTTTAATTTTATAGGAAATTAATTTTAACTATAATTTAATAATAATTTCATATTCATAAAATTCACTATATTCATTTTTTAAAATGAATTAATTTGTCATTTAAACACTATAAAGATGAATTAGTTGCAGAAAGTATTACAGTAATCAAATATTCCATTTAAAATATTTTATGGAAAGGAAAATTCATCTTTATTTTATTACAGTATATATCATGAAAAATTTTAAGTACAAACAAAAGAAATTTAAGAAAAATATTTTATAATTTCAGAAACTACCTTTTCAATAGAATGGGGAGTAAAAATAAAAAAATAAGGTTTCAGAGTGAACTTTGGAAGCACTTTGAGAACTTACAAAAAGTTTCTTTATCAGCTAGACTAAATATTTACTAACTTAAGGTTTTGCAACAAATTAGAAGCATTAAAAAACGATTTATAGCTAAATAACATACTTATAATAAATTTATCTTCATCAATCTATACAAATGAATAGAACTTGGAAATGAATTACATGAATTTATTTCATTGAATTTTGATTTGTGTGTTTGTTACTCTACTCACATTTTATATATACAGAATAATTTAACTTAGAGTGGGCTCTAAACCATTACAAATATCCTCACCACAGACGAGTATAAAACCAATAAATTATTAGCCTAAATCTCTAAATTTTCAGCTGCTGGCACAGCAATTTTAATATATATATATATATATATGCAACTAATATAACAGCAATTTTACAATTACCCCAAGCAAAAATTTAATTTCACAGTAAAAATTTATGTTAAATTACTCAATTATTTGTTAACTATTAAACAAATTTATGGCTCAAAACTATACCACAGTTAAATTTTTTTAAAAAAAATAACGAAGCGCAACAAAAATGGAAACAGAAATCTACTCATGAAAACAAAAATATGAATTTCACATTTTTATAGCGGCTATATTACAATAATAATACTAACAGAATCAGTATTGTTTTAAAAACTGTATCATCAATGAATATAAAATTCCAAATAAAAAATAATAACTCTATAATTCTCTCTTAATTGAATTTCATTGTATAGTTTGTAGCCTTTGTAAAAAGCATGAAATTTAAACCAAGCAAAAAACATTACTTTTTAATTAACATGTTATTTATGGTAAAAATTTGTATAAAGCTACACAGTACTGACAATTTGTCAAATAAGGTAATTATTATTTTACTAGACAAATTCTTTTTTTTTTTTTTTTTTTTACTTCCTTTTGAAAAAAAAAATTTTTTTTTTTTTTAAATGGAATAAATTTATTTACATTGGGCTTGTATTTATTGGGTATCAATATTTTTAGATTTGATTAAATATTTGTGAAATTTTTTACCTATTTTATTAATTACTTTTTATTTACAATTACTTTGATTAATGAAATACTAAAATCTCAGAAACAACTATAATTAATTTATTTTACAATAAAGATATCTCTAAATCTTTGTATTTTCAAATTATACAATTATTGTGAAACTTCTTTAGGTAGCTCTTTCCATGCATAAGGAATTCCTGGAGTTATGTGTCCTAACTTTTCTACAGATATAACACCTTTTGCAGTAGCGCTGAAAGTAAAAAGAAAATTTATTAGCAAATTTCTTAAAAATAAAATATTAAAGCATTTTAATATATTTTAAAAAATGTTTAAATATAATATTAAGAAATTAAATAAAATTATGTTTTTATACACCCTTTAACATCTAGGTTTGCACATAATTTTCTAGATTAATTCTAACATTGAGATACTTAACATTAATAATTGATTGAAAAATGTGCATTGTGAAACTTTTTTCCAAATAATAATGCTCATGAAATCATTTCACATGAACTTTTGTAAAAATAATAATTTAAAAAGAAAATTTTTACAAATTGACAACACAGTTACATTTTTAAACTTACAAATCCATTAAAAGTATTAGTACATAAATTTTGAATTTCTGGGCATAACTAGTGATGCAAGCTTTAAACATAAACACTGGCATTTGCATCTTACAATGCTAAAGTAGACTTAAAAAATAAAAAGTTCATAAAAATGGTAACAATAATATTGAAAAGTAATTTCAACAAAATATATAAAATAAATTCTGCACACTTTTTAGTTAAATAAAAAATAAAATTTAATTATTAATATCATCATTTGAATTGTAGAACATCTGAATGGATATGAACATTTTACAGTAGTTAATAAATTTTGCCAGCTTATTTCAAATTACACTCAGTTCTTACACAAGTTTAAAATTTAGTTAACTTTTATTTGCAAAGTACCTTTGACATATATGCAGAAATACAATCAATTTCAATTATTAACACATTTCCCAATATTTAAAATTCAAAATTTCATTAAATATAAAAATTAAAATGCCAAAAAATTAATAAAAATCACAAACAAAACACATTTTTCTTTTGACTTTATTGAATTCTTACACTATTGTTTAATTTGCTTGGTGTTTTGCTGTTAATTTATAATTGTAAAATATGATGAATAGAGTCAAGCATATTTTACAATTAAATATACATACACCTAAGTCTGTTTTTACAGGGTCTTTTTGTACACGGTTTTGATATAACACGGTTTGAAAATTGAATATTTTTAATTGTTTTACACGATTTTATACCATTTAGCACGATTTGAAATTTTATGTACTTAAATTTTTTTTGTCA
>JAPDSC010045644.1:0-13626 GCA_026290005.1 Latrodectus geometricus
TTTTTTTTCTGCAGCCTCGCTTATTTTCAAGCATCCCCACGAAATGATAAGCTCCATGGAGAGACGTGACATTTTTTAGATATAAACGACAGCTTGAGAGCCCAGAAAGGGGATGTGGGCTCTTTCAAAACACCCCTCTCCTTAGCTAGGAAAATATCTGAAGATAGATGGGGATCTTAATGCAGCTATCTTTCTTGTAACCTATGTGTGCTGTCTCATCATCTTAGAGAAAACTTGTGATTCCAATTCATAGTAGAATTTCAAAAAAATATTAAGGTACGATGTATAATTATTAACACAAATAAAGTATTTCATAACTTTCATAATCCTTTTTACTTAAAAATGTTTATTTACAATATACAAATAAATATTGGAAAATATATAATTGTCCTTTATTGCCTGTTCAAATAATATATGGTTTATTTGAAAGGATTGTCTTTTTTTCCCCCTTTTTTAATTTCATTTATATTTTGTACACATATAACAAGTTTAAAATTTTTTAAAATATTGGAAGCTGGTTTAAGATATTGTAAAAAAAACTGCTATTTTTATATAAAATAGTACAACTACTATAACTTGGAAATAATTTCTATAGTTATACGTTTTATTTTGGCCTGAAAAGTTTACTCTCGAAATTGTTGGTCTCATTTTGTATTATTTTTTCATTAAGCAGTAGCACCTTATCCAAGACGATCTCCTAATCCCTCGATTTCTTAGTTTGGCTAGATATATCTACTTATATACAGGCCAAGCTATATATTGGCTTCATCTCTCTGTTGCGTGAACAGATAAATATGCGATACACTAAAATTTTCTTGGTTTTTTTTAAATCACCTTTTTAAAAAGTTTAAAACACTGTATAAAATTTAAATAAAAATTAAAAATTTCTTTTTGATTCAAGAACAGAAAATTAAAAATTTTTAATAAAAAAAAAGTTTTTAATTTGTATAATATTTTGAAATTTTTTGAGTATTGCAACTAATTATAGGAATCAAGAGAAAAATCTGAAATTTTAAAATGCTAAAATGATACTTATATTTGAAATTTGACCAAAGAGTTTAGCCAGAACGTAGGTCAGAATAAAGATTTTACAAAGATAAAATTTCTATTAGGAAAGAATTTTCAAGTTTTGAAAATTGTTTTTTGACAGTTTTTTTAAACTGTCAAAAAACAATTTTGTAAAGCAATTGATAGCACAAATTTTGAGTTTTCAAAAAAGAGTCTAGAGAAAAATGCGTGTTTTTATATAAGAGAACAAAAATATTTAAATTCTATCCCTCTTTCTAGAGAGAAAAAGTTTTCATTATTTTCTATATATGTTTATTTAATTCATATATTTTACATACTAATTCATAATTTAGTAATTCATATTTTAGGCATTATTAAATTAATTCAATAATTTTCTTACTTTTCAGCATTAAAAAATTTATTCTACTATAAAGTAGGAATTAAGTGAGACATATAACTCATAAAACCATTTGTTAACTAAGTTTAGTACTCATAAAAATTTGAACAAAATTTGAGAGGATTATTACAACATTGATAAAAAATATATTTTAATTTTTTATTGGTGGTATTTAGATATTTTGATTTAAAGCATTACGAGATAATATGAAGAATTGCCCTCCTTACATTTACTAATTTTTACTCTAAAATAGAATATTCACAAGTATTTCAAAATATCTTATTTTTATTCAATACATTTTGAAATATTGAAAATTCTATAAGAAAAGATTAAGCAATGTTGTTCAAAATTAATTTATAAATATATTAATATTAAAGTAAAAGCTGTTTTATTTTTTTCATTGGATGAGAGATTGGTGAGGTAAAATTTTAAATTAAGAAACTCTTATTATAAAATCAAAATATTTATCTTTCTGATTAAAGCAAATGTTAATAAGTACTTTTTTTGTAACAGAGTTAAAATATATCAAAGATTTTAGGCTTAAAAATAGACAATACACATCAGAAATTATTGTAAAACAGATTTTTATGAGAATGTAACAGAAACGAATATTCGTGCAAAATATGATATGAAAAGATGCATTTCGAATGTTATCAAGCCAGAATGCTGATTTTCAAGGTTTCGATTTTCCTAGAAGGCAAAAGAAAACTTCTTAGGAAAATGTTAGTCATACGTAAAATCTGTCGAAGTGGAACTATTTTCCAAACATTGCTTTTTTTCCTAAGAAGACTGCTTCGCAATAGAAAAACATGACTGACGTGATTCATGCTTATATATCTTGAAATCTATGAATAAAAATATTTTATACTCTTATTTGGGATTAAAAAAAGACTCACAGACCAGTGACAGATTTGAATAGAAACTTAGCAAACGTAATTTAGGATTCTATATAGCATATATTTAACATAATAAATTATTTGGAATAACCAGCTGGACATTTAAAAGAATCCGATGCCTTAGGACTTCATTAGATCAAGTTCTCATAAAAGCTAGGCACAACTGAATATTGTTAATTTATATTTTATAGAGAAACCTCGTGTATGAGAATGAGGTATTTTTTTCTTATAATATTGGTAAATATTTTTAATGTATTCGATGTTCGGAAAGTTGTTTTATAAGAAAATGAAAAACGTATAAATATTTTATAGAATTGCCAATTCTAGTCCAATACCTTTTACCATCTTTCTGGTCTAGCATGAGTTCATACTCATAAAATGGTTAGTTTCACTAGCAAAAAACTGATTCAAGTAGGAAAAACGAACTTTCTGACAGCTCAATAGATATGGATATTTTTTAAAACAATTGAGTAAGCAACTTAAAGTCATTTTTAAATACATTTTGTTTTAAATATACATATTGACGAATTTTAGTATTGCAGCCTTTTAACCGTTTTTCTTCAGATCGATATATTCAATCTTTAATAAAATATGTTGGTGTGAATAGTTGACATAAGATATGTGTGTGTGGTGGGAAAAGTAATACTTAATATTTTTCTAGTTGCTCGTTATAACCCGGATGAGATATCTAGAAAATGAATCCTTCCTTTATGAATTTTGCATCACGAGCAAGAGCCATTGTCTTACGATTCAGGTCTCGTCCTTATATGCACAATGGAAACGATCCGACGGAAGATAATTAGAGAGGTTTTCATGACTCGAAAAGAAATCTACAATAGCACAGCACTTCTGTAATTCAACTCAAGCTGAATTGGGAAAGCCTCCTATGAGGCGACCGGTTTCATGGAATGTACCTCCGGTTGTTGCTACACCCCAAACTTTTTTTGCCTTTTACTTAGGCTTTCATGGCAAGCCCTCTTGAAAAATCGTATGCTGCACTTCTTTTTTTATGTGTAGTAAATCCTAGCATTTCCCTCTTCTCTTCCTCTTGACAAACGTCAACAAAAACTACCAAAGAGAATCTTGAGGGAAAAAATTTAGCAAATTAAAAAAAATAATAAGTGTGTGAAGAAGAGGCGAATTTAGGGGCTTCTCGGTATATAGCAAGACTAAAAAAAAAAGGTCACAACCCTAGTGGGGGAATTTATTTGTGTCGGCGCCGGTTTGGCTAGGCCATCAGTTTCTTCACAAGTGATTGCACGCAGAGCTTCATTGTGAACTCTCCATCTACAAAAAGGGAAGATAAAATTTTACCGTCGAATTAATAATAGGAAACATTAAAGAAAGGTGAAAACGAGTTCAAAATCAAAAATTTATCAATTTCTTCTCTCCAGATGTTTCAAAAATAATCTCCTCCTCCCTAGATTGCATTCAATGGTTTCGAGTATTATTTGGAAGAAGTTGATTGCCTATATTTTCAATTAATATTAATAAAAAATAGTTCATTTGAATGATAATACAAAAAAAAAAAAAAAAAAAAACAGATTCGAACTCTTATTTAAGTCGATTCTTATTTATTACCTTTTTGCTTAATAATTCGTTACATTTAATTTAATATTTTTAAAATTAAACAATGAGTTTAATTTAAAACTTTAATTTTACATCTTTAAATATAATTATACACTATATTTAATAATATTCTTAATCAATGAATCTATCAAATTTATCAGAAATTAATCATAATTTATAGTTGTTGTAAAATTACACCAAAAAACCTTTGATTTATCTAAATTTTTTGCTATTAGTAAATGAAAATTCGGAATAAAGTTATAAATTTTTCGACATTTTATTTCCAAGGAAATAAATAAATTTCATAAAACATCATGTATAGATTAATTTAAATTTTGTGTTTTCTTGATTTTTTTTTAAAAAATAAGAAATTAAAAACCCTTTAAGTAAAATTCGAAATAGTTCTTATTTATAAAAGTAAAAAAAAATATTTAGCTACATTATATAAATCATAAAAGTTTGTACAAATATTTATAGTGTAGTTATAATTAATTTAGATAAAAATTTCATTACAATCAGCATTTTAGTTTTACTTTGAAGAACAAAACAAGCGAATTCTTGGGTAAAGTGTGCCTTGAACAAGCAACGTAAATGAAAAAATGTTCATGAAAAAATTACAGCAATCTCAAATTCACTTAGATTTGAGACTTGAATACTTAAACTTTACTAAAAAACTTAAAACATGAATACTCTGTGACTAAGAAATAAGTTTTACAAAGTTACAAGCTTTTTAAAATAACAACTCTATTTTCGGAAAAAAAAAGAAAAGACTTGGGTATGATTTTGAGCACTATTGTTCAACAGAAGATGAGTGTTCTTTTTTCACGAGTATTTGTTGAAAAAAGTAATCGGGAATTTTCGGTGTTTTCTCTTTTGCATCATTCTTACGTCTTTTACTATTTATGAAAATACCCCTCAGGAGGTAATAACAGGTTGAATGTTAAAAATCCTTATAAATTTCATCAGCTAGAATATTCTCTACGCAATGTCAAACTTCAAAATTAAAAGGATATTAACTTTTCCACATACCCTTTTTTCCTGTAAAAGGCAACTGCTTCAATCACGTTACTCAACATCTTTTTTTTTAACACATATAATTTTTGCCTTAACGAAATTTTGATGATTGAAAATGGCTTATTATGTCTTCGGAACTGTCACTGATTAGAATAGCAATCTTAAATACCGAGGAGGAAATATTAATCATTGCCATGGAATTTTACTTTTTATGCCTAATGTCAACGTAATCTGAGTTAGCATTTAAATGGCAGAGACATTCTTCATAATGGTGATGAACAAAATAAAATCGAAAAAATAAATTGGATGTTTTGGGTTTTATTTTTCATGTTATCCTATCCTAATACATTCCAAAGAGTTTCTTCAATTCCCCAATACATTGCATTTCATCTTGAACATTACTTGAGTGTCACTAAAAAGCAACCGCAAAAGTTGTGGATTTAACTCTTATCTTTTTTTGTCATTTTAGACACTTAATTTTATACTCCTTTTAACTTTTGCCTTTTGTTCTTGAATAAATTAAATAGTGGCATCAGGTGACTTGTTCATCACAGAGAAAAATTATAAATTCAAAATGTCCCTCCTTTTCGATTTTTTTCATTTACTAATCATAAGACATGCAGAGATGTCTTCCTCAACAGTATTTCTGGTGCTCAATTTTAGAATTTTCTGAACTATTACCAATTAGTATTCCGAAAGCTACAAATTCTACAACAATTTATCATTTTATGCTTCTTTCTATCTAATCCAAGTGACTACGGCACGTTAAATAAGTCGTGGTCTCAATGTCCTCCACGTGAAATAATACCGCTAAGGATGTCTAGTTAAATGGGTGTTAAAGCTTAATCCTTACGAAGCTTGTTAAAGCTTAACAAGACTTCCACCCAGCTGCCTCTATCTAACTGGTAAAGCTCAACTCTGGATTACTCTGGACCCTTTATAATTAACATTTAAAATTTTCAATCAAAAACTTTTGGGAACTAGAAAAGAGGGTAGGCTTAGGTTGTGTGTGAAATAGATGGATTGTGTAGAGGGAGATTTTTCAAGATCCTACAAGTAAAAATAATTGGAGATCAAAATTACCAAAAATAAATCAATAGAAGAAAGCTCTTGGGGAGGCCTTGCTTCATCAGGGGCTGTCGTGCCAACAGAAGAAGAATTATTTATATTGTGATTTTGATAATTTTACTTCTCATTATTTCATTCCAAATGACACTGTTGGCGAAAATCTTCACTTTTACAATTATCAGGTTGTTAGGTGAATTATAGAGATGAAATTTTTCAATGATAAATAAATAGAATTAATAATTTAATTAAAATAAATTTCCAAAATAAAAAAATAAAAATTCTAATTTCTGAGAAAATGATATCATTGATTTTTTTAAAGATCCATTTACAAATTACTATTTCTCATTCAACACAAAACAAAATCTAAGTATTTTTAATTTGTTATTTTTCTTAATTAAGTATTTAAATTTTGTATTAAAATTCGAATTTAGTAAATTTTTTAATTTATTTAATTTTAAATAAAAAGTAATTAAGTATTTAATAAAGTAATAAAGTACAACTTAATTATTTTAATGATTCTGGCAATTACTCAGTTATTGCCAGAAATAACAACAATTACAATTTAATTGTTAAAATGCCGATATATATCTGTGACATTTTGATCTTATAAACTTTTGGATCTTCTACACATTATCATTTACAAACATTTTGCGACTTAAAATAATAAATAGAAAAGTAGGATTAAAAATACATGATCCTTTATATCGTTAAAACCACAAAAGACTTTATTATACGTTACAATTTATTTAAAATATCATCAAAATTACTATGCTGGTAAAAGTAAGTTGTTAGGAAATGGATGGAATTTGTTAAAAACTTCATATGATAATTTATTTTTTGTTTCACAAGTGTTTTTATTTAATTTGTTTTATACTCTGTAAAAATGCAAGTTTAATGTTTCTTAAGGTGTTATCATACGTAATATAAAATATATTGTAAACTATTATCTACTATAATTCAAAGAAGTATGTTAGCAAACATCAAACTGATTGATTTTTAATACATTTGATTTAAATGTTCCATTTTTATCGGAAGACATAGCCCATACAACACAAGTACGTCTACTGGACATCCAGTGCATGGCATTTGGATGATCCAGCGTGCTCCAGTAAACATCCACTAGACGTCCATAAATAATCCAGCAGACTATCCACTGACCTTCCATAAGACATCTATTAGATGTCTAATGGATGTTCACAGATAACCATTGGTGAATGTATTTTGGATATGACACCAAAATACATTCACCAGTGGTATTTTGTACCATGACATCACACAATAGTAGTGATGTCATGAATCTGACATGGCCAGATGCACATCATATACTATTATTTCATTTCCAGTCATATTCTATTATTATTTATGAATGGCCATTTTTGGTTCAATTGCAAATTTTTTAATATCCTATTAAAAATTACTTATTCAATTTAATTGGTTAAATAAATATTAACTGTGTAATTAACATTCAAAAACAATAAATAATTATTATTAAAAAACAACACATTTTATCAACATAAACTCATTTCTTGTTATAGGAAATTTTACAGGTGAATTATATTTAAATTTTTATCTTAAAGAAATATTACTCATAAATTAATAGATTTCCTAAACAAAATAGTTTTATTAAGTATTAAATGCAATTCACTAATCCTTTCTACTATATAATTATTTTCTTATTAAAAATAATTCACCATGAAAATACTATTTTTAAATTTAAAAATGTCCATAGTATAAAAAATATGTATCTATAATATAAAAATTTCAAATAATTTTAAATTATGTATAATATGCAGTATCAATTATTTAAAATGTATTGTTCTCGAAATATTCGATATCCTTATACCCAATAACTTTCATCAAACTATAAATTACAATAAATTAATGTATAAGAAAACTGCATGTGTATATTGAATAAATATATTCTTTTTAAGTAGCATTCAATTTTAAAACATAAGTTTTAAGAAATAAAAGATAAAATTTTATATATTAACTTATCAATTTGCAAAACGTTCAATTCATTTTTATTTTATTATTTTTAAAAATATATTGTTCTTATACGTTATGATTGAAAAAGTTTAGTAACCCATTTTAAAATGACAAAGAAATGGTACATTTAAAAAGAAATTGTGTTGGAGCTAAAGTTTGATAAATAATGCAAAATATGCTTAATAGAATAAGTAGGCATAGTAATGAAAAAAAAAAAATGAAATGAGAGAACAAAAAGGAGTTTTGTAAAACAAATAAATCAAAACACAAGATTTACTGCATCAAAGATTATATTAAGATAAAAAAAAATGAGTATTAGAAAATGTAAAAACTAACTAGCAATCAATTTAGCAGAAAAATATTTAAAATTCTATTTTAAAGTAGGAAATTCATGTATCAAAGAAAATTTAACTTTCATAGTGTTGTAGATTAATGAAGAATTTAATTATAGTAATAGAATGCGTATTTTAAATTGAATTCAAAACATCAAATGAATACAACATTTTATTATACAATTTTTTTCATTTCATTCAGAAATCTAATTTTATACATGGCATCAACAATTTTTAATAATTTATATTAGTATTACATCAGTAACATTAGCTAAAGCAGCATTCCTTTTTACAGCATCTAAAAGAAAATAAACATTTTGAAATTTCAAAATAACAATTATAACAATTCTAAACCAATAACTGTAAAAACATAATCTGCTGTTTAGTAAATGCATTTTTTATGTTATTAGATTTCTTCAATATTATTATCAAGAAAAATATTAAAAATCAATAAAAATGTATCAACCTGTATAGAACATTTATTTCAATTATTAAACTATAAATTACAATATGCTAATATTCATATATTCTTAACTTTCTCTTAAAAAATATTTTATTGAAATACTTCATAATTACAGCAAATTTTATGGTATCTACCCTAATTTTCAAAAATTTCTTTAAAATTTATAATTAAATTCTAAATTTAAAGTCACTGCAGAAGAAAAAATAACATTACATACCATATAAAGAAATGCGATAAAATATAAAAGTATAAATTTAACATATTTGTAAATATTCTGAAGAAAAATTTATTAGGGATTCTGTGCATATGAATAATACAAATCTTATTCTTCTTTATTAGATTTTATATTATTAGATTTTTTTTATCAACAAGTTAAATAAAACACTTCAATGAATTTGAATTCTGGTACCATGTATCGAATTTCAGCAAATAAACTTATTAGTGAATTTATTATTACTTATCAGTGGAATAGTTACTAATATTGGCAACACTAAAATTATTAGACTATCTTCCAGAGAAATTTTTAAAATTAAGATGATTGATTTAAAAACTTGTAAATTTACAGTTCTCTTATCAATATATTTCAAATATTCTCTTTTTCAAATCGAGTTAATTGAGACACATGATGCGTTTCAATTTAAGGAGTACCTGCAGACAGAAATAAATTATATTTAGTGAATTTCGAAGCTCATTAACTCCTGACCAATGTAACGAGCTGCATGTTAAAGATCTGGAAGTGTTATAAATTATGTTTTGTCTAAAGAAATATCATTAATGTGTCAATAATGTGCGATAAATGAATAGTAGATCAAGCTGAATGTACCCACTTTGCTATGTTCCATTTGAATCATTACTCATCTGGTTCAAATAACTTATAGTTTATACCTGATTTACTAGACGATTATTTAGCTTAAATTTTAACAGGGAAAAACATGTACCTAATTTTTGGGAATCCTGTTCAATTATAAACTGAAAAGGCAAACTAATGCAACAAAATAGAAGCAGAACATAACTAGATATTTTTGATATTTACGAATTAACTTCACCACAACCAATTTTATACCGAACGCAATTAGTGCTATGGGAATTACCTCATGACAAAAGAAAGCAATAATAATAAATTTTTACACACATTTTACTTAAAAAAAAAACAATTATATTCATAAAATTGGAATTATGTGATGTAACACTAATATCTCAGCACCATATTTTTTGTGTGCATACAAAAATAAACAAAAAGCCTAAGAATTTGAAAGAAAAAATTGCAACTTTGTGTGATTGAAATTTCAGTTTAAACATTTTTATGGGGTATTTGTAGAACTTCATGTTTTTATACATGAAGCTCTACAAATACCCTATAAAAATGTATATATTGTAAGACATTTTAATTCTAATGTATTTATTTTTACGAAAAATATAAACATAAAATAAATGCAATTAAAAAAAGTAAAATTTACTTTATAAATATTTATAAATGGTATACTAAACTGCAAAAAAAAAAAAAAAAAAAAAAAAAAAAAACCCACTTATATATGATTGGTTTTATGTTAAACGTAAAAATGTAAGTTTAACAGTATAACACTTAAAACTATATACATCAAAAAATAATTTAACTTACAGTACCATAAAATGATGTATTACAAAATAGTTCATGAATGGATTAACTATAAAAAAATCTACTAAAAAACTAAACTAAAAAAATGAAATACTATGCTTGAAACTCTGCTTATGATGCTTGTAAACTCTGTAAATTTAATACTGAAGTTGGAACATTTCACATCTGCATTCGTGATTGATCACATATTTAGAATGGATAAAAGGCATATGCTCTGTAGAAATAAAAAACAATAACTTTCAAAAATTGTAAAAATAGATATTAATATTTTAAGGAAATTATACTGTGGGAATGTAGAAGAAAAAGGAAATCCAACAATATAAATATTTTTGTCTACACCTAGGGGTAACATAAATGACAATTTTAAAAAAGGAAAATAATGTCACTTGTTTTCAAGAATCGAAAAGTATTATGGAACGAAATGTAACATCTCTTAAATGAATAACATTGAGATAAACTTTAGAATTCAATTTAGGGTTACTTGTTTTCAATTAATTAAAAACACCGTAATTAGAATTTTAAAATGATGCATAGTTATTTTAAGCTAGTCAGAGACTAACATCTCAATATATGCTTCCTTTCATTCCTTGCAACCATTTTCAATTCAACCCTGAGCAAAAATTCGGTGAACAAACAGAATAATGATTTGTTTCATGTCAAACAAAATAATTTTAAATTTTCTTTTGTAAAATGTTTATTAATTTATGTATTTTAGAACACTAAATTTTCATATTTTGGATGTATATTAGAAAAACAAATCACATTTCCTTGAGAACTTGAATTGTGTACATTTAAGTTATATATTATCTATAACAAATATTAATTCAAGGTATATATCATTTCTTCTATCCTTAAAAACATTTTAAAAGAAAACTGTTAAATTAATCGAATACAATAAAGACATAAATAATTATAAGATAATATGTACTAACAATAATTAGTAATAAAATATCATTCACTTATAATTTACAATGAAACTATCATGAAAATAATTAGAATTCTTTCACAGAATTTATATTTATTCTTTTATGAACTTGATAATTTACATTTATGGTCTTTATCCAAATTATCTAATATAATTCATGGTTGAAAAAAATTATCTTGAAGACATAATTGATCCACAAAAATTCTGTGTTTGAATAAAAAATATCAAAACGTTCAATCCTCAATCAAAAAGTTATGATTTAGCATACATATTTTCACATCAAAATTTTTCTTTTATGTTTTCTGCTTGGAGTTAAAGATGTAATCATTATAATAATAAAATAAACATAAAATTTAAGGAAAGATACTTGAAAACAATAATTGCGAATACAAAGTCATCGTTAAATTATTCAAAGTTTGTAGAATAATTTTCTTCACTTCAAATGTATTAGTAAATTAATTTACGCTAAAAAAATCAATATGGCGTAAGAATAAATTACACTTAAGGATTTTATACAAATAATATGATAATATTTTATTTAATAAATTTAGATAAATACTCAGATTACATTTAAAATAATTGTCAGCTAAACTGATAATTTTTGCAAGTTACAATAAATATCCACCACAACGAACGTCCAGTAGACGTCTATTTTTAATCCACGCACATCCATGAATTAACGTTCATAAGTTGACGTCTAATGGACGTCCATAGTCTTCGACCAGATAACATGCACTGAACAGTGTTTCATAGACATCCATTAGACATCTATTTACCATCCATGACGTCAACTGGACAACTGGATATGGAGGACCTTTCTTGGACGTTCATTAAACCTACCAAGTTGTGTGGAAACGTGTTTTCGGTATTATTCTATAGTGGTAAAATTTTATACATTATTTTGCTACCTTCTTTTGTACTTCTAAATGTTTCCAATTATATGAGAAACTTAAAATATTGGGTTGACAGAGCTTCTAGTTAAGGAGATCTGCCATCGTATTATTTTCATATTAATGCAAATTTTAATAAATATTTTTTAAATTTTAAAAGCAATTTGATTATTTTGTAAAAAAATAATAACATTTCAGTTTTACAAGTAGTTAACTAGTTTCCAGTTCAATTGGCTTAGACAACTTTCTTCCATACTTTATTTTACTTTTATCGTAGAATAAACTAATAAATATTATTAAAAAAGTTACAAGTTGTATTTTTTTTTTAAGAATTTAATTTCCACGTACAGGAGTTGCAAGCAACGGATAACACTCTTTTTTAATAAGTTATAAAGATTTGTTGATATCCATTCTTGTGTGTGCTGCAGAATTTCATGCTTTGTAATTAAAAGCAATCTTAAAATAATAGAAAATGATAACTAAAAGAATACTTTCCAATTATTGGGTTAATTTTCAGTTAGATCCTATATTTTTCTCATAATCAATCAAAAGAGAACAAAAAAGGAGTTCATTTAGATAATTCTTACATGAAAGTAATTTGAAGTTTAAAAAAGTGAAAATGAAAGACTTAGTTCTATACTAATATCACCCACAGTATGTTTAAAAAAATCAATATAATAAAATTTTTTAAATAAAAAATTTATACGAAGATTCAGTTTAAACCACAATATTTAAAATTAGAATGATGGGAAATTGTTATACAAATTTCGAATAACGGAAATATTTACTATATAAGAGGCATTTTTCTTTTGAAAATATTGTATATGAAAATATCTGTTGTTTGTCAGTGAAAATCTACAATAAACAGATGCACATCAAATGTTTCTACCATTTTCTTCATTTAATTTTTTAGAAATGTTTATTTATTTCAATGAGCATAGTTACAGTGGAAGGAATAGTAAATATTTGTTCATCTGAATGAAGAATAGATATTTCTTTTTACCTTATAATTAGTTACAAAAAAATCTATAAAATAAATTTTATTCATTATATTCTAATTTCTTTTATTTTTATACTCTGTTAATTCTGAATTCGGAAGGAGGTTAAAAGATTAAAATAAACATATATCTATCAGTTGTATAGATCATACAAAATGAACAGTATTGCAGATTTAGTAAAATTTTGTAGCATATTTGTTATGAATTATAAATGGCAAGATTCAATTTATATTATTTCTATAAGATTCTCAATCAATTGACAAAAAAAATGCAGTTTATTAGAACATATCTGTATATTTACTATCTTAAATATGACTGGTCCCACCTTTTATTCAAAAACACTGTATACAATTTTGAAGATAAACAGTGGTTTATAAAGTTTTTATTAACCGCATTGAATATTTTACAGTAATTAAAAACATTAAAAATGCAAATTTAATAATAAGCTTTAAAAAATAACATTTC